>ML675615.1:10709117-10796672 GCA_007922155.1 Mesoclemmys tuberculata
TCCTTAACTACTTTCTCCCTTAAAATTTTTTCCAAGACCTTACACACCTGAGGGACACCTGAGGGAAAGACTGTCCAGAGAGGCCAAGGACTTCAGTGGAACTGGCAGAGCTTGTTAGCTTGGAGAGTGTGACATACCAGGGTACAATCCAGACTAGTGATGGGTCTGTGTCACCCCTGCCCTGTAACCTTGAATGTTTTACAATGCCTTGCTGTAGTGACTTCAACAGACCCCAGGTCCCAGATCTTCCTCCAGAAATGTATGTCTTATACTACCCAGCACTCTACTGGACAGTACAAATATATTAAGTCTGTTATTCCTTTAAGGGAATAATATACCATCTTATTACCTTAAGTAGTTATCCAGACACTTCTGTTTAAAGACACTAGATTAGATAAAACAGTAAAACAAGTTTGTTTAAATTTGTTCTTAAGACCTAGGATGTTAGAGAGAGCAGATGGGTGAGGTAATATCGTTTAGGTCCAGTAAAAGATATTACCTCACGCACTTTGTCTCTCTAATAGTGAAACTGTGCAGTTGTGAGGCACAAACATCCAGAAATGCATCGGAAATTTCTAGTCTTCAGGTGGCAGCTAAGCTACTACTCTTTTTAATTTTTCTAAATCTAAAATGTATTAGTAAATGCTTCTAGAGTCTTATCTTATTTGCCCTTGAGCTGCTTAGTTTTCATTTTTCAGTGTAGGTGAGCTGCTTTACTTGAATTTTGTAATATTGCTCCATTAGTTATAGTGAGTAACACCTAAATTTTTGCTTGTCTAAGCTGATTTTCCACTGAAGCAATGTGCAGAACATTGAAGAACATGAAAGAAGGGCAAGATTTCATCCCATGGGGCTGAGAGTGGAGGCAAATCTTTAAAAGCTAAGATTTAGTAGGTATCGACTGCTGGGTGTTAGGTACGTTGTATGGTTATATTCTATCCCTGGAGAAGTGTACTGGCTGAAATCCTAGAACAGAAACAATTTTTGATTTTTATATTGCAGCAGTTTTCACAACCAAGGGATTAACTTTGCAGGAAGTGACATTTCCTGAGAGCGAAAAGAAAAAACACAAAACCAAACAAAACAGAGAGAGAGAAAGAGAGATGAATCCAAACCCTGAAATACTCAGGGTTCAACCATCAATTCAGATAAGCCTGGAAACATTTGGATGCTTATCTGAACCTCTGTGAAATCATATGGGAAATCTCACAACAGCAGTCTTTTTTTTTTCCCGACCATCAGAAGCGGGGGGAAATCAATCAGTCAAGAAAAAAACCCAAAAGGTAGCTGAATATTTCAGGGATAAAATCAGATCTGATCAAGTTTGGTTGTAAAAACTGAGTAATATTAAAGTGTGTGTTTGTGTGTATGTTGTTTTTGCCAAACTAGTTTATCCACTCCTAATAATAATTATAATTAATACTTATATATCTTTTTTCATTTCAAAGGGTATTTGTGACAGTATGTACAATTATGTTCACCACTTTTACAAGACTATGATAAATTTGTACAAAGTATGCCTTGTGAAGTATCATTTGAAAGTACATAATCTGCTGAACTTTATTGTCCTGATAAAATGTGTGGTAACATTGTATGTAAAGTTTTAAAATTCTATTGTATAACATTGCTGTAATATGTTCCAAAGTTAGAAAGGCAGGCTCAAACCAGTTTTTCAGAGACAAAGACACCCTGGCACCCCAGCCTGGTGTTAATGGACTATCACTTACTTAAACAGCTATTCTCTAGGAGGGAAAAGGTGTGAACAAGAAATTTGCACTTAATCACAAGAATGGTTCAAATTTAACATCCACCAGAGACTGTTTGCCACCATGACTCAACAAGGATGTTTCTAGCATAAGAAAAGTGAATTATAAAGAGGGAAGAAAAATGCTTGACCTCACTCTCCTCCTTCATCTCTGCTCATGAGATCAATGATTCTCAAAGAACTGTATTTGCAGGGAAGAGGGGAGTCCTGGCTGATGCAAGCCAGTATAGACTGCTGTAAGCTTACGGTGAGAGAGGCCTTTTGGTTTTAAATTCACTTAGCTTTTTAAGTTAAGCATTTAGCTTGCATTTTATCTTTTTATTTTCTTTGTAAGCAGTCTGACCTTTATGCCTCATTACTTGTATTAATTTAGAATCTTCCTTTTCTTTCTGTAAGTTAATAAATGAGTTTCACTGTTTATCTAACCAGTGTGTTTGGATTAAAGTGTGTGGGGAAACTCCATTTGGGATAACAAAGCTGGTGCATATTGTTTTCCATTGATGAAATAATAGACTTTATATGAGCTTGCATTGTTCAGCAAGGTGCTTTCTGGGAGAAAGTTTGGGACTAGATTATCTGCTGGTGTTCTCCTGCAATGTAATTCATGAGTGACTAGCGAGCAGCACTCAATACTGTGTAGCTGGGAGCAAGCTACACACTGAAGGCTGTGTGTTAACTGGTGAAGAGTGGCGGTTCACCAGTAAAACAGTGTAAAAGGCATCCCAGGATGGAGAACTGAGGAGACACAGCTGTTCAGCTGCCCAGATTGTACCCTGGGTAATATCACAGTGTTATTATCCCCACTTTACAGATAGGGTAACTGAAACATGGAACAAAGCAATGGCAGAGCCAGGAATAGATACAAGATCTCATAACTCCCAGTTGACTGTCCTATCTATAAAACTATGCTGCCTCTCCAATAAAAGTCTTTAAATGATTTTTTAAAACAGACACCGATTTTGAATTTCAAACAGACTTTGTCAAAGAGCTGCAGGGCCCAAGGAAGAGGAGCTGGAAGTATTTGACTCAGAATAAACACCTAAATAAAAATCTTAGGTGAACAATATAGCCTGCAGATTCAAACAATTTCCAAGAAAATAGGAAGTATTGTGAGAAGAAGGATGCAACTTTGCATCAAATTTTCAAACATCAGCATATAAACATACACTCACAAAATATAAGGCTATATGTGCAAAACAAGAGCTTGCATGTACAAATGGGTTCTCGAGTGTTCATTACAGACAGTTGGACATTTGTGAAACCTATTTTTTGACAAAAAAGTGAGTTTTAACAAATTGAATTTTGTCATGAAAAGTGTGTTTTTTATTGAAAAAATATTTCAGTCTAAAAACTGGAAAAATGTTTTTGGTAAAAAAATGAAATATTTTGGCTAAAAATTAAATTATTGTTTGAGAAATGCTTCTGTGGTACCTTGGAAGCTGTAGTTCAGATTTCTCATTCTCTGTGGGCTGGACTGACCTATCAGACATCACCTCCCATGATGTGCCATGACCATGACCATGTGACTACCATGGCCAGCCCTTGCCAAAAGGAGACATTATGTTGCATTATGCGAGATGTAGTCCAATAATCATTCATATTTGTGATCCCAGTGCTCCTTCACTCCATCTACCCCTTTAATTACTCCTGTGTTTCTCATTTAAAATTTGGATTGAAAGCTTTTTCAGGGCAGAGACCAGAACTCCCTGTTCTGTAAAGTGCTGCTGTCTAGTATGTTTTTAGTACTATAAAATAACTAATACTCATAGTAATAATTAGTAATAAATATGTAAAGAAGCAAAGAGGAAGCAAATTTTAAAAACATGAGGGAATTTTCGGAGAGGAAAAACTCAATCACTTATGATGGTAGTTCAGAAATGTGATACCAGGAGATAATCTGTTCTCTGGAGAGTCCAATTTGTAAATCTAATAACCATAATAATAAATAAATTAATAATAAGTTTATTTAGCTGTCATTCAAACCAAAACACCTGTGAGTACATACCAATAACATTTGTGTGTGTTTTTTTGGTTTGTTTTGTTAAAAAAACTTGGATAATGTTTGGGTAAACATCTGAACTCTTAGACGGTAAAGTAAATTGAACTTCAAGAATTTGTGAAGTTTGTCCATCACTAATAAATCCAGCCTTAAGTAATTCCTATTTTATTGTATTTTTAATGATTTTTCATTTAATTTGTCTAAGCATTTGCAAGTAGATGGTTAGAAAAGAAGCCTCCTCCTTTAAATCATTCTTGGGTGGTTTTAAACTGTGGTTAATTGATCTAATTTTAAGTGGAGGAAATGTGCTGACTTGTTTACTGAGTTACTCAGTCCTGGAATGCTGTATAAAAAGGTCAATAAAGTAGACTTTCCCCTGCTTATCCTTAATATATTTTTTAGGATTTTATTTTGTAGACATGCCTGATTTGTATCAAACTACTTATGTGATAACAAAGCTATTGTGAAATTCAATAATGACTCTTCTGCCTCAAATTGTTTTGAAGAAAACAAAAGATAACATTCAAGAAGAACAGATACAATGCATTGCGTCATGTGCAGGCATTCAGAAAAGAAATTGCAAACACAGAAAGCACTGAATCATACACATTGTGTTTTATCTTTTAATAACGGTGAAAAAATATCAGCTACTTACAGTTTTGTTTTGTAAAACTTTATTTTAACTGAATGTTACCTATTAGAGATGCAGTGAGCTATTTACTTGCAATATGAAAGCTGGTCAAGCCAAATATATCCTTGTAGTCCAAACTAACTTGTGTTTCCTCTTCATCCCATAGTCATGCCTGTCCTGTATCAATTTATATAGATAACTATTGTCTATGAATTAGTGATCTCCTCCAAAGCTTATTGAAGTTTATGAGAAATTCCCAACAATTTCAATTAGCTGTAGACCAAACCCTATGTGCACTGATACATGAAAGACTTTATTCAGTTAAATGGAAAATAGGGAAAGAAAGATGTAGGAAAGCAAACGCCTGAGCTAGCCACACTTTTTGTGAAAAAAGTCACCTACCAGTAATCTTGAAAAATAAACAATTTTTCTAAGACAAAGGCAAGTAAAAAACAAAGGGCCAATTCTCTGTTGTGTTAATGTCCTCTTTTGGCATTTAAAGGAGTCAGAAACAGACCCTAGTCTCTGCTCTCCGCATAAGGGCCAAAACAGCTGTACACCAATCCTCTTTCTAGAGGTGAGCTGGCTGCCGGGAGTGAGGAGAGGGAGGACAGAGGTTGGCAATGGGTAGGAAGCAGGCATAGCCAGAGCAAGCTATTTTCTGCTTCTCTGGATAATAGGAATAAAATCTTAATATACATTTTTAATATGGCTAAATGCAAATGTATACAGCTAGGAGCAAAGAATGCAGGTCGTACAGACAGCATAGGGTGTTCTCTCCTTGAAAGCAGTGACTCTGAAAAAGATTTGGGGGTCATGCTGGATAATCAGCTGAACATGAGCTTCCAGAGCAAAACTCTGGCCAAAAGGGGATGCTCGAGTAGGAGTAGAGAGATTATTTTACCTCTGCAGTTGGCACTAGTGTGACTGCTGCTTGAATACTGTGTCCAGCTCTGGTGCCCACAATTCAAGAAGGCATTTGAAAATTGGAGACGGTTCAGAGAAGAGTCACAAGAATGATTAAAGGATTAGACAACCTGCCTTATAATGATTGTCTCCAAGATCTCAATCTATTTAGCTTAAACAAGAGACGGTTAAAGATTGACTTGATTACAGTCTATAACTATAGAAAGAACAAATATTTAATAATAGGCTCTCCAATCTAGCATAGAAGGCTGTAACATGCTTCAATAGCTGGAAGTTGAAGCTAAACAAATTCAGACTGGAAATATGGCATTCATTTTTAACAGTCAGAGTAATTAGTCATTGGAACAATTTGTCAGTGGTGGTAGGTTCTCCAGCACTGACAATTATTAGATCAAGAGTGGATGTTTTTCTAAAACATATTCTCCAGGAATTGTTTTGGGCAAGTTCTATGTTCTGTCTTTAAAGGAGTCAGTCTAGATGATCATAATGGTGGCTTAAAGTAGAGCTTCACTGAGACTGCTTTAAGTGATGTCTAGCCTCAGAATACAGGAGCACAAAGGTGGTTTAAAGTCACCTTTCACTGATCCCAAAGCCCCTATTTTCTCACTCTGCATGCCCACATGCATCTTACAGGAAAGGGACCAAAAGGTGAATATCTGCAAAATTAACTTCTCAGCTGGCGGTTTTCCTCATCTCTATTAAAGATGTACTCAAATGAGTGTATTTTTTCACATTTCTGGTGGCAGACACTAAGAAGATCATAGAAGAGATGTACCCTTTCCTAACCAACACATCCATTGTTTGTTGCCTTTCTCTCCAATATTTCCTCCTAGGAACATTTGTAGTGGCTGTGGGATACCAAAGAACCCAAGTGAAATAACTCTCCTCACTTGACCAATAAAGATATTTTAGTTATGTCTCTAGCAGTCTATTATCTTGCAGTCTGGTGACACATTGAAGAGGACAGAGTGAGAAAAAAAATCCACAAATCTCTCACAGTAATCATTAGGCACGTGGAATTTTAGCAATCCATTCTCCAAAGAAACCAGTGGCATTTGGCAACCATGTTTTCCTCCACATTAGGAATGGAAATAGTGACACTGTTGTGGAAAAAATAGGATTTTTTAGACTCACAGTATGTATTCCTGGCTGCAACAAATTTTCTGAAATGATATTCAGACACATTAGTCTGCAGGATGGGCATATGCATGTATAATCTCATTATATACAGTGATAGGCAGGAGGAAGATATGGAGAACAAAATGTCAAGATTATAGTTACTGTAGAATGTTAAAGTGGAGTGGAATTTTGGTCTGGCACATCTTTTCTGTATTCACAGGACCATTAACAATACAGCCAATTTCAGTCTCCTCATCCAATATTTGCTGTTTGTCTTGTATATATGTAATATGTCTTGAAGTTTCTGAATGGTCACAAAGGCCAGTTTTCCGTGGTTTCTTTCCACTCTTTCTCTCCCTTTCTCTTTTACACTGGCTGCTTGATCAGATTCTAGCATCGCAAGATGCTTCTACTTTTAAATTGTCATTTTTATTTCATAAAATGTTTAATTATCTCATATGTGCTGGAATTCTGCAACTTATTCAACTACAGTGCAATTGAAAGTGTGCAAGTGAAGATAGCTGACCCCTAGGTTGACTCAGGCCTGGTTTACACTTACCTTCTGGATTCAGGGGCAATTGAATGCCGTCCACACTGTGCTGCACCAACGGGAACAGCATTCCCTTCGATGCAGCGCTACGCCACTTACCAGGGTGGTTTTCCTACATTGATTTCTGGATCAACTGAGCGGGTCTACACAGACTACTCAGTCAATCCAGAGACATCGAACTGATGGCGGCGAATTTGCTGCCGTCAGTGTAGACCCAGCCTCAGTAATCTCTGCGTTTGATTTTGTATTATACTTGCATGGTAGTATTTGGAATCCCTTCTAGCCTCATGTGTTTGCCAAGTGATGAAACATTTATTTTCTATATGAAAAGCATAGCCAGTCACCTAGGAATTCCATCGATTTTTATATTCAAGTGATGTGGCTAGTCTTTAGACCTATGAGCTCTTCTGACCCCTTTCTTGTTTTTGCCATTGCGTATAAAGGCTGGGCTGTAATGAAGCTATATTTCAGGTGTGTAGAGATGCTTACTCCTAAGGGCTGCATAGATGATGCATTTTAAATGCAGTAGCAAATGTTTTGCTTATGAGGGGTTAACCATGAAGTCCAGGGCTCTGTCCTCTTGGTTCCAGTCATATCTTTCTAATGATTCATTCTGCGGGTTTTGCCATCCTGACCTCTTGTGATTGCGGTTGTTTC
Source organism: Mesoclemmys tuberculata (assembly GCA_007922155.1). Taxonomy (NCBI): domain Eukaryota; kingdom Metazoa; phylum Chordata; order Testudines; family Chelidae; genus Mesoclemmys; species Mesoclemmys tuberculata. The sequence goes on from ML675615.1 coordinate 10,716,766, forward strand.
TAAGGCTCCTGTTTTGAGTCAGTTTCTATTCACGTGTGAACTCCAATCTTTTTGTGAATTAGTTATTTTTATGGTTTTCATTATTGCTAATTACCATTTTATTATTTCTGCAGCACTATAAATAGGCACATTACTTAACTTACCACTATAAGACAGAGCCCCTTCTCCAAAACATGTGTACTCTAAAAACCTGGCAAAATTTAATGACTTCACTGCTGTACGATCGGGCCCTATCTTGTGATGTTCGTGACAGGTGAAGAATATAAACAATAGGAGAAAGGAGAAGGGAGGGGAAAGGATGGGATGTAGGAAAAAAGGAAATGGTAGATCTTGGAGAGCTGTTGCTTGATAAACGTCACATTCTGGATATTCTGAGAATACACTTTTAAAATATTAATAATAGGTATGAATGTACTAGAACATACACACTGAGTAGTTACTATCTGTGAGGACCCTCCCCCACTTTCTACTCACACTTGTTTTCTATTTCTTACCATGAACTATAACCTTGAAAATATTTCAGGATCAGAGTCACATCAGCTCTTATTTCATGTCAAAAGTTTGTCAGTCCTCAACTGGTTCATCTAATTCTGAACAATTTCACATATTTTTTTAATAATTAGAAGAGTCGAAACACACTCTGTGCCATTAGAGGGGCCACCAACATTGCTTAGCTTTACTTATCACATTCTCTCCCTTTCCTTCCTCTCAATACACATGCTCAATAATCCATTGAATTTCATTCATGCATTGTTGTAGGAATTAATTACAGCCACTGGGGTCAGTTTAGTGCATCTATTATGAATAGTTACTAATGGTTTAACAATAACTGCCTGGTAAGGATCCTACATCATTTTGCTTGGGAATGAGGAATCCCTACACGAGCTGCATACAGATTAGAAATTACCCTCTCTTTGTCCCTATACATTGCACAGAAGTTGTTTTCCATGAAAAGGAAAGACTCTGTTTCACCCATTACTGATTTGTGGATTTGTTACTTTTATGTATCTTATCTTTGGAACTATTTTATGCTAAATGTTTGGACAAGATATAATTCTCTTTGGAGACTTGGAAACTTGCAATCATATTCTGGGGAAGATTAGCAAGTGTAGCTTGTCACGGACAGAAATGCAAGCACAATTAGCCAACTCTTGCCACCCTTCCTCATATTGAGTAGCACTTTGCTCCATGAATTGCCCCAGCAGGTAACTCAGTAATTTATTACTCATTGTTAGTATGGGTGGCAGAGTCTGGTCATAAACCAAATTCAGTTTGTGATTAAACAAACGGATATAGAAGTAATAATTTATAAAATTTGGGAATCCAGTCATGGAAAAGGTATAAAATGTGGGACCAATGATACAGCTCAAATAGTAAATCCTCAGATACCGAAAAGCCCAAGGAATATTCCCATTTGATTATATGATTTGCAGGCAACTTGTAACAGAAATCACCTAGAATTTTTTTACAATCCATGACTGGATGACCTAACCTTTGTAACTACTTCCATCTCCATGAGCGAGGGTGATTTTGAACAGTTTCACTAGTAAACAAGCTTTTCTTATGGCTCTTAGCCTGTGCCTGAAAAAAACAGATACTCTTGCCACATAATCTGTTTTGTATTGTTCACTCACTAATAATATAAAACACTATGCACTAGTGACAAAGGGAATGAATGTGACTATAAGCATAATTTATAACAATAATAAATTAAAAGTAAGCTTAAAGTCAGTACAAATAGAAAGTATTTTTTTTTAAATACAATTTTTGACAAAAATGTAATAACGCAGGTTTTCTTCAGTTTTTTTCTTTCTAATTTTAAGGTAGTTTTAATATTCAGACATGACTCAGAAGGATTTTATTTCCTAAAGTGCTATCCTGTCAGAGTTTTTCTCATTATAAGAGGGCCATCTCATTGGCCTAATATAATTTATTTGTCTTCAAATATATCACTTATTTTAGTCTTTTAAAAATATTTTCCCTAACATGTTACCTCTGTTATGTTGATATCTGAGGTAATTCAGCCCTGGGGATATACAAAGTGTTTTTCAGGCCAACTGACTTCAGTGGAGTACTCTAGCTTTGCATCAGTACAGCTAGTAGCAGAATTGAGTCCACTGTTTTAAAATCCGGTATCATTCTAACTTATATCAAATAAGAATAAAAAACAAGAAGAAAGGAGGAAGGAAGTAAAGATGGGTATGGAGTGGAAGAGAGAAGGCAGAGGGAAGCTTCTGCACAGTAAAAAAAAAGTACAAAGAAATGAAACACAGTTCAACCACATCATGCTGATCCTCAGAGAATTTCACAGGCATACTGTTCATTTCAGGCTCCAGTCAAAAATGTTCTCTTAGGTTTGTTTTTCTCAATGCTTTTATATCTTATTCCAAACTTGGGGTTTGATTCTGATCTCATACTGGTATAAATATGGAATAACTCCATTGAAATGAATTGAGTTACACTAGTGTAAAAGCAGTAAGATAGCAGGTCTTTGATCTGTTTGTATTCTCTTTCTGAATATTTGCATTTCTTTAGCACCAGACAGCTCTTCATTTCTTCTCATAGCCTTACCACTGTTAGTATGAGAGGAGCATCTACTATAACTCCTGCTATCAGGAGCAGATTTTTCTGTATCTTTCTTCCTCCTCAGCTCTCCCATCTATTTACTTATATAACCTTAAAAACATCTTTTTTCCCCTCTGGGTGCAATTTTAATATTAATATTTAATTGTATTATTTAACATTACAAGATGTTTTGGAATACAGTGTCTATACAAGATCTTATACAGAATACAGTCAAGTGTATTGCAAACTATGAAGATACACTATGATTTATCCTGTATCTTCATCTCACTTGTCTTAACTAATCTTATCAGACTTACAGTTAATTCCGTTTCCAGTAATAACAGATTCTATATGTGCTTGCTCTTGCTAATGTTGTTTATCATATGTTGATGTAACAGTCAAAGGCATGTTTTATTTATCCATCTGTGCCATTCTCTGTATCCAACTATGTTGTCTCGGTTTTGTTCCTGTGTATTAACATTTTAGAGACTTGGCACCAAATTCAGCCATGCATTAATCTAATTTTAGGTCAGTGTACATGCAGTTAGACCTATATAAAACTGGTAAATTTATGTTCATTGTGTGGTCTTAACTTTGTAATGAACTCAGATCACAGACTTGTTGACACTGAAAATTAATTCATTGTTTAATGGGATACAAATATTCTCCCACATAATGAAGTGAAGTATTGGATGTACCTTCTCATCAGCTCCTAATTCTGCAAACATACTGTGCTTAACTTTAAGCCTGACTGATTTCACTATAACTAAAACTTATAGTTAAACACTAGTGTAGGTGTTTGCAGGATCAAGAGCTACATGACAGCTTGGATGTGGAGTCAACTATAATAGAGTTTGCATCATATTTCCTATACACATCTTGCTATAAGGTGGACACTGAACCCTTCTTTGAGAGTTGAGAGCATTGCCCAGAGTATCTGTATAGTCAACTGCTAAGGACTAGACCAGAGTTAGGAACAGTGCTGGGAGTAATGGAAGGAAGTAGAAAATATGTGTGTGCTGAACCTGCTCTGTGGATTTAAAAAAAAAAAAAAAAGCACTTCATTCCCCAGTGCTTTCATGAATACTAACACCGTTTTCTAAAAATACACAATTTTTTATATTTCAGAGTTTTTGCATAAGACTTGGTTGAAAAATGAGTAAATATCTGGACTCTAGATACTAAGGTGATGTCATAGGTAGATTAGCTTAGCGGAATAAACAGTAAGCAATCAGTTGTACAAATTTTAGAATAGCCCATGGAAGAGCAGAGGAAGCCATTAGAGAGATCATTGAAAACACAGCACAGGCAAACAACATCAGACTGCTACAACAAGGCAATACAGGACAACTGGAAAACATAGCTGTGATATTTTATAAATATTGACATCATTTCCTAAATTTGGAGCATAACTGTACTGTGACAAACAAGTTCTTTATACAAACACACTTCTCTCCCTTATGAAATTCTATCTGGTCATTCACTACCACCTGCAGGCAGGACTGGAACCCATGACTTTACAGGGACAGTTGGACAGAGATGTTTTTCTTTCCTCTACCTCCTGCTTTCAGAAAATTTTTGACTTTTCATCAAAAAACCCTGAAAACTTTAAAACCAAATTGTTTCTTACCATAATTGTTCATTCTTTCAGGTTCTGCAGTTCTTTCAAGAAAACTTAAAATTTTTCTGCAAAAAGCAGATACTTTCCACAAAAATATATATTGATTTTTTTACACATTATGTTTTTCCATCATATAACAGTTTTGATGGAAAATTTTCAATCAGCCCTGCTCGCAAGTGAAAATGGATATGTATTCTTGTACTGCATTTGCAACAAAGGGAGTATGAAATGCTCACTTTGCACTGGAACTTTGCCTCTTTGGAATGATCTCTAAAGATCTGAGATGGCAGACGTAAAATGAAAGATTCTTTTGTGTTTACCATGTCAGCTCAAAACATGTATGATTATCTCCTCACAATTAAGCACCATTAATGACATTTTACCTATTGTTTCATTCAGGAGCTGCCTCTCAGCTGCTTCCTCAGCTGGCAGCAGGACATCCACCATTAGATTTCATAGATAGGCAGATTTTTTAGTTAATATTTGATAAAGATCTTACAACAGTCAGCATTTAACAGCACTTACATAGTAAGTCTAGAAGGTTATCTTCATGAATTTCTTGTTCTTGACAATGTTAGCATGATGTAGGTTTTATGGAGAATGCGTTGTTTCTTTCACTATCTACCTGTAATCATGTACACTGCCCTGCAAAATGAGAAGAACTCTTGCAGTTGGAGAAGTATTATTAAATACTTCATAAAGCATCATTAAAAATAATTTACTCTTTATCAGCAAGTTGTTGGCATGGAACATAATTGAGCATTATTTGTTTTGTATTAAATATGTCCGATTTCTAAGTGGCCTTCCACAATACACAGCACATATGGGAGCTAGGTAATATGATCCACTCCAGTGGTTACAGGAGAATATTTTTGTCCCTTTGGCCAAAGTGGTTCGTGAATATTCACGAATTTCTAGGGTTGCTTCTATTTGGAGACCAAATTCTTTTTACAGCTCACAAAGTCAGAAAGAGGGCAGAAAAGATCAGCAGTTCATCTCGTCTGACCTTCTGTATGACACAGGCCACTAACATGATCCAGCACCTGCACACTAAACCCAAAGCAGGCATATTATTGATGTGATCTTGTTTGCTTCCAAATACATGTACACCAAGTCCTGTTTCCCTGAACACTGTAAAAAACAAGGAACAACTGGCAGTTTCCTTGCTCAGATAATCCCGAGTCTGCCATTCCAGTGACTACTGGGCCCACGAAGCTAAGTGTCTCTGCGTCCCCTCAGGGTCCCACTCACAACCGTTTCTCCAGGTTTTCTTCTGGCTTTGCCTCTAACACAGGCTGCCTGTATGTTTGCAATTAAACCTCTCAGAGCACAAAGCTTAGATCTGATCTGCCATGTGCCTTGGGAAATCCTCCTTTGTTGGTCAATGTCTCTACTACATAAAGGACCTTAGTTGCTCCATCTGCTAAGCCTTAAATACTGCGTGGCACACCCCCTGATTTTAATGAGGTCTGAGATCCTTTGGATCAAAGGCTTATCTGATCTCAGCCATCAGCACCTTTCAATATGACACACAGAGCCTTATCCTATGAGGTGCTGAATGCCTCTTGAAAGTGTTTGAAGCATCCTGTAAATAGGAGATGTGCATGCTCAGTACCAATTTGGATCAGGCCCACAATTTGCCACATACATTATGTTAATTGGATAGTTAAAGCTACTCTTATTTTTTGACAGAGGCTATTTAACACTGGGAGAAAGTCAATAAGGAGTCACATGACTCTAAAGAATCCAGTAGACCTTCACAGGTCAGACTACATGATCATGGTTGTCCCTTCTGACTGTAAAGAATATGAGTCATTGAGAAAGCAGAGTGTGCTAAATATGTAATAGTTGAGATATATATGCAGATATGTGCTAAACACTAATGTAAAGAGCTGCACAAAGGAAGCCATTTGCAGCGCATACTCCTGCTGGTCCTAGAAAACCCAGGAACAATGCTGCATATTCACGAGTGCTATCTACTGTTACCCTTGTATATTAATTAGGTATTTTCATATATACAGATATTTTTATCTTTTATACACTGCTCTTGCAATATTATGCATGCAGGATTTGTTCATATTAACATTAATGAAACTTATCCATTGAAATATCTCACGTCCAAATAAGACACAGACCTTGACTTGTGATTCCTCCTACTGCTAAAACTTTAAGTAACCTATTATGAAGCCACACAGATTCAAAATTGGCTGGTGAAAGGTTGAATTCACTAAAGTGAGGCTGTTAGCAAATTTGTCACCCTTAGTTCAAAGAAATCTCTGTAAAACTGAACTCGTACAGCTCTTCTTTCTCGTGACATTTCATTTATTTTATTTTATTTAATTGACGTGGAGCCTAGCAACATGAAATGAGCTCTCAATACCTGAGTGTTCAGATTTTGGATGACCTTCATTTTTAGAAGTAATTGTTTGCTAAATTGCTGTATTAATTTTTTTTTGGAATATGACAACTTAGTAGACTATTTTAGAAATATATAGTAGCTGACAATCTACATGCTGCCATAGAGACCCTGCAGGGTTCGCTGCACATATATTTTGAACCAACCAATAAATAAACACAAACACTGAGATTTTGTAAAAGTCCAAGCAATCTATGCTTCCAGAAGTTTTCTTGTGATATTAAAAATACATGCCACCATGTCTGAAAGTTAAGAGTTTATTGGACATGTTGTCTTTAAGAGGGATATACAAGTTAATAGTCCAGAACCAGTAAGGAGCCAATTATTCCTAACTTATCTGTGCTCTGGCCTCGATTTTACATTACATCCAGGGGTGGAGGCTGCAGGGAGTCATTTGCAGCTCCTGGTTCCTCTCCCACCCAGCCCTGAGGGAAATTAGAGCAGCAGTTTTCCACCTACGGCGAAGATTGTTGCAGGATCAGGACCTAGGAGTCAATAAATACTTATGAAGTGTTGCCATTTCTCAAAAGCCTGGGATTTCTTTTTCCTGTAGGTACAGCAACACTATCACTTGCCACAAGAACTTTGCTCAGGACCCCTGCTCCCATGACAAAGTCTTCCTAGAAACTAGGTACATTCTGGAGATACATGCAGAGGTAATAAATGCTCTGTAGGTGGAACTTTGTTTCTAAACCACAGGCCAGTTTGTACTTGGTGCTTGGATATTATTGTTTACATAAGCAGTTCCTGAAGAAGGAGATTTTATTTTGGCCTGTATGTTGCAAACTATATTCCATCTAAATTTAGCCCCTTGGCTACTAGCCCTGGTTTCATCAGCTGTGTGTCTTTTAAAGCTGCATTGAAATCAGAGAAACCTGATTCACTTCGTTCACTGGCACAGCAGCATTCTGCCAGATGCATAATGGTACTTTTCACACTTATTGTGAGATCCAGCCAAAGAACTCAAAGCGCTTTACAAAGAGCCACGAATTATGGGAATAAAATAAAATTTACCATTTTAGAGGAAGGGGAAATGAACACACAGGGAGATCATGCTCATCCTACAGGCTTGCCAGGACGGCTGGGACCTTCATGCAGAGGCCAGGGATCCATACAGGCCCTCCTGGGATCTGCACATATTGGGTAGCTTGCAGATTGGGGCCTAATTGATTTGCCCAAAGCTGAACTAGATGAGTCAGACTGAAGTAGGAACACAACCCTCCTCTCCCCACCCCCACCCCCACCACACCATCTCTCTTCTTTGACTACAGGATTCCTCATGACTTCCTCTTCTTCACAGCAGCAGCAACATTCCTGCAGTTGGTATGTTTAACAATCAACAGGTTTAAATGGGGTAGTTCTATAATGCTGACGACTTTTGTTGAGACAATTATCCTAAACACAGAAACAGAAGAATTCATTGTATTTATTTAATCACAGTCTAACATGCAACTCCATGCTGATTAGAATGAGTTATGAGCAGTTCTGCAGTCTCTGATTATTCTTCTCTTAATGCCTTTCTGTGTGCTAGTGCCTCCTGGCATTCTATCAGCAGGATCTAAAGCATAGCAGGGCTTCCTTCCTTGCCTTCAATTGCCTGACAAGAAGCTAGAGCAGGCATGGGCAAACTACGGCCCCCGGGCCATATACGGCCCTTTAGGCTTTTTAATTCGGCCCGCTGAACGAGTCCCAGCGGCAGCCGCGCCGCCGTGTCCGGGGGCGGCGGGTCAGGAGCTGGCTCGCACCGCCTTGGAACGCCGGCCGGCCGGCGCGCGCAGGGGGCTGCAGCAGCTGCGAGCGAGAGGAGCGAGCGCCGCCTGCCTCCCTCCCTCCCTCTCCGCCGACTGCACGTATTATTAGACCTCACTCATTTTCCTTTTCCCTGCTATTCCCACATTTCCCCAATAGATGGCGCCCTCATGATAGTTCACACTCCAGCACTCCATCCATCTGATCCTGGCCCGGCCCCTCTGTCAAATTTGAGAACCCATTGTGGCCCGTGAGTCAAAAAGTTTGCCCACCCCTGAGCTAGAGCCACAGGGAGCCCATCAAGACAGTTTTGTTGGACTTGCTGAACAGCAATGACATTTAGTCTCCATGCATTTTAGTATGAGCACGGTCATATTTTAAGGGGTCAAAGTATACTGTGGCTATATTCTGCTTCACACAACCTTACGCAAAAGCACAACAAAACTAAAATCTTTGAGACAAAAGCCCTGATCTTGCAATCTTTACTGTCATGAGATTCGTGAATACAAATATGAAGGATCATGATGCTAGATTGTAGGTGCTTCTGGAGAGGATCTTCACACCAGGTTCTCAGCCATTGTAGATCAGCATAGCTGCATTAACTCTAATGGAGCTATATCAGTTGCCAAGAAGGCTAATGACATATTGGGCTGCATTAGTAAGAGCATTGCCAGCAGATTGCAGGAAGTGATTATTCCCCTGTATTCAGCATTGGTGAGGCCGCATTTGGAGTATTGTGTCCGGTTTTGGGCCCACCACTGCAAAAAGGATGTGGACAAGTTGGAGAGAGTCCAGCAGAAGCCAACAAAAATGATAAGCACAAGGCTTCTGAGGAGAGGCTGAAGGAACTAGGCCTGTTTAGTCTGCAGAAGAGAAGAATGAGGGGGATTTGATAGCAGCCTTTAACTACCTGAAAGGGGGTTCCAGGGAGGATGAAGCTAGGGTGTTTTCAGTGGTTGCAAATGACAGAACAAGCAGCAACGGTCTCAAGTTGCAGTAGGGGGGGGTCTAAATTGGACATTAGGAAAAGGTTTTTCACTAGGAGGGTGGTGAAGCATTGGAATGGGTTACCTAGGGAAGTGGTGGCATCTCCATCTTTAGAGGTTTTTAAGCTCTGGCTTGAAAAAACCCTGGCTGGGATTATTTAGCTGAGGTTAGTCCTGCTTTGATTAGGGGGTTGGACTAGATGACCTCCTGAGGTCCCTTCCAACCATAATATTCTATGATTCTATGATCAGAGTACATCACCTGAACATCTGCCTTGTCATCTTTCTTTGTCTATCAATGGATACATTTATGGCACTATGTAAATATTTGTCTATACAGTATATTACAACTGATATAATATATGATGTTAGGTAAATTACAAAACAGCTGAAACTTTGCTCATTCAGTTAGCTGGAACACTGAATAAATATTATGGGCGAAATTCAATCCCTTTTTGAACTTTGGTCCCAGGTAGACCTATATTAAATGCTACAAGAGCATCAATGATGGGATCATGCAATATTCCAGCCACACCTGCACACCAAACCCTCCACTCTCTGCACAGACTATTCTCAGAATCTTAAGTAACATGCCCAAAAAATGGGGAACTTGCTATTATGTTTGTTATTCTTTCTTTCCTGTTTTAGGACAACCCACTTGTTCATCTCATCTATCTGCCATGTTGCATGAGCTAGATTGTAAGCTCTTTGGGGAAGGGATTTGTTTTTTCTATACATTGATTCAACATCTAGCAAAATGAGGCTTTAACCTGGTCAGCCTCTAGGTATCACCACAAACGTCAAATCATAACCTGCACTAAGATGCATTGATCCACACCCGGTACCCAAGTCTCCTCCCCTGTCATCAGAATACTTCCTGTGTAGATGTGGCTTATCAAGACCTATGGAGTTTAGGGACCACAGAGCAGAGTGCTAGTTCCTCCCACTTATTGAAATGGGAAGTATTGTAAAAAAACACGCCCAAATGATAAGGAAGTATTTCCAGAGCAAATCCAAATATTACTCACAACAGGCCTTTACTCATGTTTTCTGTGGGTATGCCTATACTGCATCTGGGAGTGAGCTTCTCAGCCCAGGCAGATAGATTTATGCTAGTGGGCTTGTGCTAGCACACTAAAAATAGCCATTTAGAGGTTGTAGCTCAGATTGGAGCTCTGTCTCTCAAGCCATACCATCCCCATCCTCCACCCCAGGCTTGAGAGCCCTGCCCCAGCCCAACACAATATGAAAGCAACATCTACACAGCTATTTTTAGCATGCTAGCACAAGCCCCATTATCACAAATCTGTGAATCCAGACTGGGAGGCTTGCTTCCAAATGCAGTGTAGACATATCCTTAGGTGCTTAGCATTCTGTTGACAATAAGTAATTCTAGTTGTAAAAATGTTCAAGAGAACATGAAAGTAGTGTCTTTGATTTATTTCCATGTGTATAAGATTCCTCCTGGCTTAGCTATGATAGTGGTGGAACAAATGTTTGAGAGATCAGAAGAAGGCTTTTGCAAAATGGAGGCAAACCACTGTACCAGAAAGTGACTAGCATTCTGGAAAGGCAAATTTCCCTTAATGTCAGGATGTTGCAAAGCTAATGCAGTGTTAAGTATGATGGATGTGCCCTCCAGTCACTTCAGTAATGCTGTCTGTGCCAGGTAGAATGCTCCATTTGAACACACAGGCACCTTCTTGTAATAATAAATGAGGCTACAGACACAGGTAAATCAGTTCAAAAGTATTTTCACATATAGCTAGAAATAGTACTGTTAAAATTCCCAGATGCACGAGATTGGCAATCATCTCTGACATCAGGGCCCACATGGAGGGGGAAAAGGGTACACTTTACCGGGGCCTGGAGACCCTGGGGGGCCAGCCCAGGCTGCAACCCCCATGGGTATGTGTGTGGGATGGGGCCCATGTTACAAGTTTGTACTGGGCCTGAAAAAATTATGCTTGGGTCCTGTCTGAGGTTCAGATAATACTTCCCACTGCATTGGAAGAGAAGGAGATTTTAAAATACTTTGGTGCTCTTGGAACGTCTGCATCATTTAGCTTGTGTCTAGTCAGAGACTATTTCCAACCTATAAGGTTTACTCAGTATTTTATTGCTTGTCATTGTATACTGTAGTATTTAAAGTTTCCCTAAATGGATTACCAGTTTGTGAAAACATACATACATTGTAATGTATGTGCATCATGTAATATATATGTATTGCCTTGTGTGAGACTAACTAATAGTCAGCAGCTTTGCCCAAAAATGATTTCAGTTAGGATATGTCTGTGCTGCAGTTAAACACTCACAGATGACTCATGCCAGCTGACTCAGGTTTGAGGGGTTTGGGCGGGGGCTGTTAAATTGAGGTGTGGGTGTTCAGGCTCAGGCTGGAACCTGAGGTCTTGAACCAGCCTCCCTCACAGGGTCCCAGAGCTTGGGCTCTAGACCAAGCCCGAATGTCTTCCCCTCAATTAAACAGCCCCTTAGCCCAAGCCCTGTGAGCCAAAGTCAGCAGGCATGGGCCAGCCACAGGTGTTTAACTGAAGTTTGGACGTACCCTTAGAAAGCAACTAAGACAGAGAGAACAGGCTTTGCTGATGACATGATCCAGTTCCAAAAAGAATTGCACCATAAACAACAAGAAGCATTTCTCCAAGTTTAACTGCCTATACAGTCAAAGGGAATTTATAATACTCTCTCTGATATTACCATCTAGTCATTCCTAATAATGTATTTTTTGTCTTTGCTAGTAGTTATATATTTTCCAAGGCATAACAAATATTGAATGTTGTATTCTTATTTGTAACAGGCATTTAGCAAAGCAATATTTTCTCCTATACAAATTTGTTTTCTGTTATGCAGTTTATTTTGGAATTGACACATGAAGAATCCAGGAAGACAGATTATTTTTTTATGAGTTCGATTGTCTGAACAGTGCCCAAAACAACAAAAAAGTCTTCATTTTTGCAAATAAAATGAACAAAAATATCATCAAAGCCACAAAATGGGTAAATGTGCTCATCTTCAATTTACCATCACCATTATTCTTCTCTTTACTTGATAGTCACAATTTAGAATCTGTACATTTGAGGAGAGATTTTGGACAGTTATACACTGGTTCTGTATTTTAGTTTGTTTCTGGTGGCAGCTACTATAGTTAAAGTTGTAAAATATTTTCATTATATCGTCTGCTTTCACACACTCATAATTTGCTGAAAAAACATATCCAGGGCTAAAATGTTCCATATTTGATGTCTTTTTGGTGGTGAATTTGTGGAATACATTGAACAAACTCCTGTGAACCATTTTTGAGTTCCAGGAGAATGAAGAAAAAATATTCTCCTATTTAAGAAAGTTATTTCTTCACTTTTTTTTCCCTTCAACCGTGGCTGCATGTCGACACGTAGCATGCAAGTGCTTCTCAGTGAATAGTGTGTCCATGGCCTATTTTGAAAACACTGATTGGATAAAGTTCAGAACAGTTGAAGAGTGGCTGCTGTGCAAGCTCAGTAGCCAGTGATATTATGGATGGTTTTCTTCAGAAAGATTTCAGGTGAAGGGTAGGGTTAGTTTCTAGGGCTGGGTCTATACTGACGACAGCAAATTCGCCGTCTCACATCGATTTTTCTGGATTGACTGAGCGGTCTGTATAGACGCGCTATATAGACCGCTCAGTCGATCCAGGAAGCGACGCAGGAGAACCACCCCCGTAAGTGGAGTACCGTTGCGTCGAAGGGAGGGGTGTTCACTTTGACGCAGAGCAGTATGGATGTCACGCGGAGGAGACACTGCGAAGTCGACGGAAGATATGCAAGTGATTAACGTCACTTGTGTATCTCCTGTCGACTGCCGCCGAATCACCGAGGTAAGTGTAGACCGGGCCTAGGACACTATGAGGCGTCCCACCCACAAAAGCTTATTTGGGAGATACTTGAATCATGCTGGGCATGTCCTCTCCTCTACCAATCCTGTCCACATGTACTTCACTTTTATTGAAATTGAACTCTACTAACCCACTATTTATCTGTTTTACTACAATCCTCCTCTAGACAGACTTTTTGCTGCCAAAGGGTCACAGCAGAAACTGTGAAGATTGAAGTCCTGTATGTCTAGGATGAGTTTCAGCAGTTTTACTTAGTAATTCTCTCAGGGTGAAATCCTCACCCCATTGAGGTCAATGACAAACCTCCCACTGACTTCATCAGAGCAAGGATTTCACCCCCAGTTTCAGAAGCATCACCTAGAATGGAAGATAAGTCAATTCATGCTTAAAATTGGACAAAGTGCAATTTATACATTTTCTGTGAGCTAAAGAGCCTATTTTCATAGAGATCAAGAAACATGGACAGTAACCTGTGAAAATCTTTTCTTTTGTTCTTCAGACAGAAAGAAATCCTTTATAGATTAGCAGTCACTTTCATCCCAGAATTGAAGCTGTGTAAAATATTTGCACTGAACTTCAAATCCTCTGGAATATACCATTAAGTTTGAGGTTCAGTGTATTCATGAAAGTCAGGCCCCACTTGCTATTGCCTCAATTGAATAACAAAACATTTATTCAGGTAACTTGAAAAATGGTAATTGGAAGGACTGAATATTACAGTGTAGAATATGGAGCAGAGCAGTTTGAGAAGGTGATTTACCGTGGGTGAATATACTTAATGAAACTCTGTTCTTATTACGTAATTATTTTCTCAAGGTAAAGCAATGGATGCTGAAGCTTCTGTATCTCTGAATAGCTACTTGTATTCCAAACCAAAATCTACTATTACAGTCCTCATCAGAAAGCTGTGTGCCACCAAATGCACAGATCTATGTTTTGCCACAGAAGAGTTCCTCCTCTGGATACAGAAAAGAGATTTTTGCCTGCTAGCCATCTCTAATTATATTCATTTCTTTGAAATGGCTATTAACGATTTTACTGTATTTAATAAGTTTGTTCCTGACTGATTTTTCTCTTCAGAATTAATTTCACTTTTCTCATAATTAATTTATAGAGATTGTACTTCATGTAAGTTCATTATGGTTTTTTTCCTTGAGATGAAAAACAATGTCCATTTGATAAGTGCTGTTATTATAACAAGTGTGATTATGGCACACTCTAGCTGAAGATGAGTTTCAACTTCCATTGTAGCTCTCCTTTTTCTGGTGTTCATAACTATGTCAGACTAATGATTTTCATATTGAAATTTTCTATGCCTGAGCCCAAATAGAGGTGAATTCTTTTGCAAAGTATGAGTAAAAATCAATGGAATTTACCTTGGTTTCAGACAACTATAAACTCCACCACTTTTCCTGGGTTTCACCAATGTATCTACACCAATGCCTGGTCCCAATGGCTTAAATCATGACAAATTCTGAATGCAGGGCAAGACATGGGGTTTCTTGCAGTTCAGTCAGTGCAATCCTTTTTAAGTTGCAAAACATGAAAATAAATACTCCTCATGTGTTCTGGTCAAATATCTTGGGCGTGAATAACTGAATGATGGCTGAAGTAGAAGCAAACATGACTCTTTTTCTAGGTTTAATTGTTAGCTAATGAATACATTCAGTTTGGTGGGGAAAGTTAATTAGTTTTGAAGTAACTCTAAAAATGTCGCCAATTATCACTCTAGAGTCCACTGACTTAAAACTTAAAACTGTATTAAATGTAGTCAGTATTTTCCCGTCATATCTAGCAGTTAAGATAAGACTTTGCAAAAAAAAAAAAATCTAATTAAAGGACTTCAACTGTTTGAAGTAAAGTAATAAAAATAATTATTTCAGATATATGAGTTTGCATTTTCACAGCGTTCAGCTTGTGTTCACACAAGGATATCAATTACTGACAATAAAAATGTGGTTTCCCACTAAATGACTTTATTGGAGAGGCATCCATTTATGACCGGTCCAGAATTGGCTCATAAACTTAACAAAAGTGCATTAGTAAATGATGTGGGTAATTAATGACAGTAAAGATGACATGAATGCTCACAAGTTCTGTATTTTGATTTCTACTTGAGCTGGGTTCCTGGGATTTGTTTTAGAGGCCATTAAAGCCAGTAGAAAGACTCCCATTGATATGAGTGAACTATAACTCAGATCTCTGAATATCAGGCTGTATAAATATATAAGTTGCTCCTCTGCTGAGCTGTCTGAGGTTTCCATGGTTGGAAACTACAGTTAGCAGATCAGTATTAGGACCAATTTTTAAAAAGATATCAATGGCCGTTAGGTATCTAAACACCTTTAAAAATCTGGCCGGTAGAGTTTAAGGCCAGAAGGGATCACCGAATCATCTAGTCTGACCTCCTGTATGTCACAGGACACTAAACATCATCCAAACACCCTGCTACCAGGCCCAACAACCAGTGAGACCAAAATATATAGCTCTCAGAGCAGAAGTCTCTTCTTTTGCAGGCTGCTACCATAATAAAACTTTCCTTTCTACTTAGCATGCTAAATCGGCTACTACCTCTAAAGTACAACTGGACTAGGAGTGGGATTGCTTTAGCCATTACAATTCCAGTCTTGTCCAGTTGTGGGTTTCTTCCCATTATTTCTCCCACCACCACCTCCCATCCACACTTCCCTAAACAAGGTTAATCTATTTCAATTCAGCTGTCTTGTAAATGGCTTTAGGTTTCAAACTCTGCCGTGGTATGTCTTGTCAGGCAGCACTGCAACTTTTCAAGTGGAAAGGCTCTGGGGCATTATTTGGAAACTGTTATTGTGCATGACTGAGCAGAAACAAGGGTGTGCTCTTAAAGAAAGAAAGAAAATGATGTAGGTACCTAGTTTAAATAAGAGGGCATAGAGTCCTCCCTTGTCTAGGGTTCCAGTGCTTCTAAGACCAGTCCAGCATGTTTATATGGGGCAAAGCACTTGAAAATGTATATTAGTAAATAATCCTACGTTGGAAGGGAGATGGAGTAGATTAGATAGCAGGTGTTTTCCATCAGTAACTTCTAGGATAACGTGACTGCAGTATCCAAATACTTATTCTTCTTTAAAATATGCTATTGTATAACCACAAAAAAACTCTTTGCTTTAAAGTAGTGAGAGTAAGAGACTGAATCCACTTAACAGAGGTTTATTTTCAGGCCATCCACTTACCAACTGCAAAAAAGAATGGTCTTGATTCTCCTTTCATTTACACCAGCATAATCAGGGGTAACTCCATTCCTGGAGTCACACCAATTTAAAACTTGTGTAAGTAAGATTAGAATCAGGTCCAATACGGTTATCAATTATCTAAAAAAGAGTCTAGAGTTTTTGGGCAGTTATTCTAGTATGGTTGACCCATTCTAAAACAATCTTATTTGCATTTCCACTCTGGCTGAGAGAAACAAAACGAGATGTGGACAACAAAAAGTAAATCACATTAAATACCTGTTTGATTTTTTTAGAAGTTAATAATAATCATTCTCCTCATTGACAAAAATCATATTTCCCTTTTTCCCATCCATCCAGTTTTTCCTAACATGATTTGGGCACACTGGCAGTCAGTCAAGTGCAGAAAAGGAAAATTTCAAGTTGCACCTATGGAATTTACACCAGTTTCAGGCAAGTGTAAGCACCACCAATATAAATAGTGGCTTTTTCTTGAGGTTTTTCACTAGTGTAGCTACACCTGGTTCTGATTGCTCAAATCATGACAAATTCTCAGTGAATGGCAAGCCTCGGATTTCATGCGATGAAAACCAAAGTGAAACAAGAGTCCGCACCAACGGACACATTAATAGAACATCAGATGCCACCCAAAACAAATAAAACTAAAAACAAAAGAAAAATATATATTTTTTTATGGAACTAGATTTTCCTACTTCACAATCTTCCTGATTGATATATGGAATCTGCCTGAAATTTGTAATACAGTAAACCCTATTATCTTAGCTGTCATTTTCCTCCAATTTGCCCTTCACCTCTAGAATATGACACATTTGTTGAATAAATGCCATGGATATACATATGATAAATGGGATTTTGCTGCAAACTACTACAAATGCAGTATACAGTACAAATAAAGTCTTTCTCTGGTTTTTTTAAATTGATGACCACTCACATGCTTAAAGGACACTGTCAAGGCAACTGAAATCTGCCTCCTTAACTGAAATTCCTTTGCTCCCTTAGGCATATGAACTGGTTTGTTATTGCTGGGTAATGCATGAAGGCTGGGTTATTGCGACTAAGACTAAATAACATTTAAGAATTTACCTAGAACTATCACATGTCATATTAAAACTCACCAGAATGAATCAAAGCTGAGTTATAATGTGCTACTGGCAGTATTTATATGGGATCCAACTTGAAGGGGAATTGGACATTTTGCAATACCAGAGACTGGATTTTTATTGTTCTTGATTTTGTTCAGGCCCAATAGTATTCAGCAGCACAGAAGAGGAAACAATCCTGATAACAGAAATTTTATTTATGGGGACATTTGGGACCTGGTCATCCAGGTTAATGAAAGTTTTGCCATTGACTTCAGTTGGAGTGAGATCAGCCTTTTTGGCAAAAATGTAGAAAAATTCCTCTTCATCAACTCCCTGGTTTCCTCAAAACAAAACAAACAAAAACATGCATGCTAAAATTTGAGACTTATTTTCACTTATTTGCATGCACATAGGTCTTATTTAAACTGTAAACACTTCTGAAGTTAAACCTTTATTCCTGTCACACTGCTGATGCTGTACAAATAATAAAAAATATTCTTTTAGTAAACTTGGAGACATACTCTTCTTTTTCTAGCTTGGCTTTCTTGTATCAGGAAAGGAGTTTTCTTCATCACCTTTTAGTATGTGAACTCATTGACCTGGCTACTCCACATCGCTCACAGATTGCACTGGACCCTCACCCTTGGCGTGTGTAATTAGGGACTCAGTGTGAAGCTTCAGTGAGCTCAGCATACGGGTCCACCTGAACACTGCTTTTGGACTGTTTGCACTTTTGCAATGCAAGCATCTCCGTTACACAAAATTGTTCCCATGAATGAATCATTTTCAGAGGGGCACAGGCAGGGAAACTCTCACATAGGCATCCATGCCTCCTGCCAGATTGGCTGGGTAATCTTTCTTCTGTCTGAGTAGTTGCTCCCCCTTTTGGATCCTGGTCCTATCTCATGACCTACATCTGATCATGCTACTGCCTAATTAAATGCTCCCCATGACTGATCCTACTTTGCCCAGTCCTCTTACTGCCTATCAGCTCTTTAAACTATTTCATTAACTGCTCTTTTCTATTGATCAGTCAGTTGTTCCTTCTTATGACCCTGTTGCTTTCTGATGTTTCCGATGTTCTGGTGTCACTCTAATCTGCTGTTTCCTTTCCACTGTGTTCCTGTTCTTGCTGTCCAATCCTGATACCTTCAGATAACTTCCTACTGCCAGATGTTGATGTTGTGTGCTACTGAAACTGCCCCATCCACTATTCCTGCTGGTGTCCCGTGAGTCCTTACTCACTGCTCAGTACATACAGCTCTATGACCCATGCTTCTGAAGTCCAGTTGTGTTGCTATTTGAGCATATGTTCCTACCATATTCTTCCTGCCTGCCCTGGCTTGATTCTATTGTGTCTGTCACTCTGTGATCAGTCCCAAAGAAGTTCTCGGTGTCCAGTTTTTGCAGTTGCCTAATTAGCTGTTTCTACTGTCCTTTTGCATTTGCTGTCTGGTAAAATGCCTAACTTTCAGATTCTCTAGAATATATGAACATCTCTTTCCTGTAGTCTTTCTAGTACTTGATCTTGCTGTGCTCTCATCGTGCTACTCTTATCTAACAAACCCTTGCCTTTTGGATTTCATATCAGCTGTTTTTTAGTGTCTATTTTTGCTGTAACTGTCTGCCATTCAAACATGCCAGAGATGCTATTCCTGTTGCACCATTCCTTGAACTATTGGTTTAATCATCCTTATTGTCTGAGTCTCAATCTGTCCAATCAGGTGTGGATTTTTCCTTCTACTGTCTAATCATCTTCTTCTGATATCTAATTCTGCCAGTGATTGCAGTTCTCAATGTCTAATAATGCTGCTGAATTCTTGTTCCTGTCTAATCGCGTATAATCATCTGCCCTTGCTGCTTTTGGTGACTGTTCTTCCACGCCATAAAGTGAAACCTAGTTTAATTCAAGGAAGTGAGCAATTAGACTGCACACCAAAATAATGCAGGAGACACACTAGATTTTGTTGACCAAACGCCATGGAAATAAATACACAAGCAGAGAATGATATCTACAGATCACTGCCAATTGCTCACAACTTAATAGATGGTAAGCTACACTTTGCATATAGCTAAACAACACATAAATAAATAAATAAAATAAAACACACACCCCCATTATTGCTACTTCATCCTCCATCCCCCCACTTCCATTTATTTGTTTGTTATATCCACCAGCAGCACTTTGTCACTGATCATCAGTATAAGCACTTTAGGGCTGAGACGCTTTTCCTTACTACGTATTTGTACATTGCCCACCACACTGAATCCCATGTTCTCAGATGTGGCCTCTAGATACTACCATAGTACAAGTAATTACTTCAGTGTCTGATGACAAGTGACACCCACTGAAATCTGTTCTAGTAGTTATAGACAAACGTCTCTTAGGCTGGTTCTATACTGACGGCGGCAAATTCACCGCCGTCAGATCGATGTCTCTGGATCTACTGAGTGGTCTGTGTGGACCCGCTCAGTCGATCCAGAAATCGATGGAGGAAAAGCACCCCCGTAAGTGGCGCAGCGTAGTGTGGATGGCGCGCAGAACAGCTGCAGGGAAGTCAACGGGAGATACGCAAGTGTTTTACGTCACTTGCGTATCTCCCATTGACTGTCACCGAATCCAGAAGGTAAGTGTAGACCAGGCCCTAGTCTCTGAGGAGTGGGCACATTCTATAATTAAGCAGCATGATCTCCAGTTGCTGGGTGAGAAAAAAAAGTTTTCATTTTAAGAAGACCATTAACAGTTATTTGAAAGAAATAAAGATGCTTTTTTTTAACCATGGCGTGTAAATGGTATGAGATGAAAAGAGTTATTTTTCATGACCAAAGTAAAATTTATGAAATTATCTCTAGATGTGACCTGTAGATGTGATTTTTGAATCAGATGCCATGATAAAAGCTAAGTGCCAGATTTTGTGCTTCATCACCCAGGATGTGAGCATGAGGACAGCAGTTCTGACCAGCTCTGTTGGGGTGTAAGCAAAATAGAGATGGATAATCGTGCCTTCCACAGTCCCCACATCATGCTGATTGGTCACAATCTGACCCATCCTATTAATTATTAAAGGAGAAATCCTCTTGTTCTCCAAAAATGTGAAAGACTCTGACAACAGAAGAAGTGGCACATCTCCATTGTCCAGTTTTATCATGGGCCGGATTCATGACATTCATCCTCCGTGCTAGAGATGGTGCTAGACATTTTTCATCTGTTTTTTACTATATTAGAAAATGGCTTATTAAGCAAAACAAACATTTATGAAAAGTTTTTTGTTTTGTTAAAACTTCTATGGCAATTTTTTATTTCATCCACATTCTCCAGTGAAAAAAGGTTGGTTTGTTTTAAAGAAAACATTAGTTTCATTTGGGAATACAAACTATTTTTCCAAATATTTTTATTCAAAATTTTTAGTTGGAAAAACAAAAATTCTCAGAAAATTTTTAATAAACCGAAAAAGGTTCTCACTGTTTTTCAACCAGTGGCGTCCCTGCAAAACGTGCAGCCCAGATCTTCAAGGGCACCCTGTACCTACTCAAGGAGAAGGATTTGGTGGGGTGGAGGGAGGGCAATCAGGAGGGAATCAGACCACCAATACAGACCATGACTATGTGAGTCCATATGCCAAACTCCACCATCCACTGTGGTGGTTTGGCAGCAGCTGATGTAGGTCAGAGAGGCTGCAGGAGCAACAGGAAGCATCAACAGCCATGCTCTACAAACACAACTGTTAGATTTTCCTGTAGTGCAGGATTGAATTCCATTCCTCAACCTCCATTAACTTCCCCAGAATACAGCTCATTTAGATGGTTTGATTATGTGGTCCTATACTAGATTTTGACATATGGTATGACATGAGTATATTTTTACTACAATATGCCCAGCTTTATTCCTTCCAACCAGCATTGATCTGAGTCATCTGTAGTTTAAATTTAACCAACAATGATTATCATGGTAATTTCTCTTGCTTACATCTAAATAATGCACTGCAGAAGGCTAAGGGTCAATCCATGTCATATTACCAGGTGGTTGCCCAAAATGTGATTAATCTAAACTCTTCCATTTAAAGACAGTCCATTCTGGGATTTGCACATGCTTCCAGCTAATAGAACCATATACCTTTTTAAAAACTACTCTGTGTCCTCCAGGCCATGCTGGAGAAAGGTTTCATTTTATTATGAGGCCAAGTTTTCATTCTCTGGTTTAAAATATTTTCAAAACAGTTTTCACAGTAATCCCACTCAATATACTTTTTTCCCTCATTAGTTTTTACATTGATTTCTACCCTGTTTGCAAACAACCTTTCTCTCTTTACATAACAAATTTTTAATGATTCTCTTTTTCTGTTTTCATTTGTTCTAGCCAACCCTTGTACTCCTCCCTCTCCTTTTCCCTCTCCTCCATAATCCTTTGCTGACTACCATCAAATTAATGAAAAGGGTAATGGTTTTCTTCATCTGATGATTTGTTCTGAGCCTTATGATTTGTCATATTCTGTACAAAAGATAATAAAAAAAGACTCACCACCTTCAGGAGAAAATTAGACTAAGGCTTTCAACATGACATTTTAAATAGACCTAACAAAAATATGTACAAATGTCATATTGCTGTTTATTTTAATGGACATACAAGCAATGAATGGTCCTTTCACCACGCAACAGAATATGCCCCGTTATTAAAAGAAAGTCTCTCACGAGTACTTGCAGTACAGGCATAAAGTCTTGTAGAAGTTTCTCAAATGAGTTTAATTTTTGTTTATTCCATGTTCTCTGTGAAGGGCTAAAACTCACACTGTGGTCTTTAAAGAGTGCCCACAGGACTTGGATTGAAAGAGAAAACAATTGTTTTTTTCCTACAGTAATTGGGAGAGGAAAGGATGAATGACCCTGACCCAGAAAAGCAGTAGAAAAGGAAAAATGGCATTTTCCCATCAAGTTGTTTCTCCATGCCTAGTCTCCCTTTCTCCATGTAGGCAAATACAAAAGGCCAGGACCTTTAAAGTAATGGTGGGGAGGAAGATTAGGGTAGAGGACTTTGTTTGGGGAAGGTATGATTCATCAAGATTTGCATGAACCTAAAAATATTTGATTCAAATAAGTTCCCAAAAGTTCAGGTCTTTATTCAAACCTTATAGGACTTTCTTGTTTCTGAAAAATGGGGGGATACTTCTATTAGGACAGTCACAATGAGACTGTTTCTAATGAGATTAAGCAATTTCGTATGGAGAGATGTTTTCAATAAAAGTCTGCCAGGAAGCTGAAAGTCACTTAAATGTGTGGGGGGAAGTGGGATGACTTTTTCAAACATCACAAAAAAGTTTATTTTGGGTAAAGGTTTAGGTGGTTTCTTAATTTTTCTGAACAGGTTCATCCATGTCTAATTCCACCACTTTCCACCAAGGTCCTATCTGTATATAATAGGCAATCTTCAAGAACATCTTCAAGAACAAGACATGAATTTCTAAATTATCTTTCACTTTGGTAACTAAGTGTCACACATAACTAGCTGATGACCTTTTCCTATTATAGATTCCATTTTGGTCCATGGAATGTCTAGGATCAGGACCTGCCTACTGCTTTTTGGATTCTTTAGATTAAAAGCATTATTATTTGTAAATATAAAATATTATAATTTGTGTTGTCAACATCTGTATATAAAACTTCAGCTAAATTACTTATCTCACTATTGACTTAAAGGATACTTCACTGCACCAGAGAACATTCTACATTCTTTTGTCTAAGATGATATTTTCATGATATCTATGAAGGCAGCTTTAATTGTTGAATCCAATTACTCATAATTTCCTATCCATGTAATCTTCAAATTAGATCATTTGTATTTTTCCTTTAGTCCAACACTAAACAGAATTCTAGGGATGTGTGTCAATGTGGATAGCATAAATATTGTATTTGGAAACCCAAATGTCACTAATATGCACATGATCTTCAGATTGCAAAGCATTCATCAATATCCAATCCCTGTCCTTCCCTCTTCCACACCTTCTCAAGCTTGCCTTAGCCTTCTGGCTCCAGCTCTCTCTGCCATTATTGCATTTTAGGATTTGGCTCAATTTATCTCCTTCCACCTCCATATGAGCTTATGTTTAAGGGCTGTAACAATATAGTTTATGGAAAGTTGCAGTAGTGATGTGTATATATGTACCAACTTATGATATTTTTTCTTCAGTAGCATATGATCCGCATAGAGTAATACTTAGTGAGCACTAATTTCCTTTTCACATATTGTGGGTAATATCTCTCAGCTATATTAACCTTTTAATTTTTTTTGAATGGTGCACATAATAAACCTGGAAACCCCGAAAGACAAAAGGATATTGTAGACAGCTGTCTCCTTCCAGTCCAACACACCAATGATGACAACAAAACTTTTGTATGACTTCGTACCAAGCTGTGGTTGTAATTCTTCTTGCTCTTTGGATGAAGATTTCTTTATTTTCCATCTTCTAGACTTGATAAAATATGACCATTTTAGAAATAAGGAGCCTGATCCTAAGGGAATGAAGGAAGTACAATTTATATCAGCTCAGGATTTGGCTAAATAAGCCTTGCATTGCAAGGTCCTCAAAACAATACAGGTTTCAGTTCACAAATAGTTTTCCAGCTTTTCTCTGGCTTATAAAGTCTCACCTCCTGTAGATTCAATTGGACATTCTTAATGTATTCGGAATTCAAAAGGAAACCACCTGCAACTGACCCTTCCTCATTATGTACCTCTCTTAATGCAAGTCCTGTCTAAGCTGGGGCAAATTGTTGAAACATTTCCAACTATTCATCTTGGTTCAGCTGAACCATTCATCTTGGTTCAGCTGAACCATTGTTGGTGACATTGGCAGCAGAATGTTGGCTGCCAACACTACTTTCCACAGCAGGCCATATTTAATTAATGATAAATGCTGGCATGGAACACTTCAAAGCTTTTTTCACTCTCAGCATCACTAGGGTCATCCACTATGAAAATAGCATTTGATTACAATCCACATTTTTCCCTGTTTTGCCTATACTGGACTGCCTTATTCATTTCTTACTTGGTTATAGAAGAATGCATTTGACACTAATGTAGTACAATAATAGTAATATTTAGGACCTTTATTTTGCTTTATGATCCTGATCTAAATCCCACAGACATCATGGGATCTTTTCTATTTACTTCATTGGACTTTGGATTAGTTCCCTATAGGGCAGATACTCACATCTGGAGATCTGGCTCTACATTTTGACACACATTGTAAATATTAATTAATCTCAAAACACTAAGTGTTGTTTGCACACCTGCTTGTAAGATATTTTTGCAATAAGAGTCCCATACAATAGAAGCCACACACTTGTATCAACAAACATATAGGTTATTTATACTAAATAGATTATTCACAATAATATAAAATATATGAGCTAGATATTGATTTCATTTACGCCGTGTAAATATGGAGTGACTCCATCTAAGTCACTGGAGTTAGTGGGGCAGGAGGTAATTGAGATCACAACTGGATCTTATGCATATTAGATAAACACTTTATTTTGGGTATTTTTTAAATTTGTAAGGTGGTTGCTTATAGATTTAAAATATCTTTGTTAGCGAGACCTAAATCATTCCTCAATGGGCATGGAAGTCATAATGGAAAGTGTTGTTGAGGATTTACTATACTCATTCATTATCAGAAGTACTTAGCAGGATAAGAAGGTGAAACCAAAATCCACAACTTCCCTTAGAAATTCTTCATGATCGGATCCTCATTAATAAAAAAAAGCAAAAGTCCTACATTTCTTTTTTAAAAAAACCAAATAATTCAAAGCAAAGACATTAATTAATACTTAGAATACAATCTTTAGTTGTTGGATTAATTACAGGAGGACTGCTCTGGGTTTTCAAATCCCCTGGGATATTTTTAAATCTGGTGGGCAGTAATGCTTCCATCTCTTTTGTGAGCTGATGGTTATTCTTTACTAGAATCATTAAAATCTTGAGAACTACTTCAGATGCTATCAAAATCCATAGAAGTGTCCTTTTAAAAAAAGAAGTGTTTATGTTCTACCGTTCACTTCTGCAACCAACTTTCTGCCGCCATCCCACACCTGCCATGGGAAAGCAGCTGGTCTGGGAAAAGCAAATGTGCTGCCTATCAAGCTCACATAAAATTTTCAGTGAGTGAAGTGAAAATTATAGCTGTAGATCTTAATTTTAGAGAAACTCTCCAGCAAATATGTTCTTTAAAATAGAAGTCTTTAAATAACAAGATTCTAAAGTAGCCTTTGATATACACCTGAGGCTGGAAATATAAATTGTTCAGAATTTGCTGTCTCAGTTCAACTCCCAGGTTCACCTGTAACCTCAGCATCATATATACTGTTTATATTAGCAACAGTGCTGAACACATACTTATCAAGAATTGCCTTAAGAGGGGGAAAAAAAAACATGGACTAATTGTAGATTACTCAGGCACATCTTGTTCTGAAATAACTGTCTTTTCATTTTTTTAAAAAAAGAACTGGAAGAGGTTATTTTCCATCTGCACTGCTGGCAGAAATTTGAAAGTTACAGAGTTGCCAAGATCAGAACCACTTCCAGAAAATTTGCATGAAGTATTCTGTTTAGTGTTTTCAATCAATAGAGCTACCAACTCTTTACTGATGGTCCTAAGTACATCTACTTCAAACCATATGCTTGGTGAAGTTCATTTTCATCAATTTTTCACCATTTTGAATGTTCTTTTATTCTTCCTGCTCAGTCTACATTTCTCAGTTTTTGACTGTGCAGGCACTACAACTTACACTTTTTTAGAAGTATTGAAACAGGAATGGGTAAGAAAGGTCAGACCAGGAGTCCATGAAGTCTGATATTCTGTCTCAGTCACTAGCCATTCTTCACAGGCAGGTGTAAAACCTTGTGTTGGGCAATTATACAATAACATGCCTATGGAGGATGTTTCTTCTGGAGCCCCAGTAATGTAATGTTGGCTTATGTTCTGAAGTATACATTCTTTTCAAAACCTTGTAAGGATCCTATAAATATCTAGAAATATCAGCAGTGTTATGTTTTACACTTGATTCATCATTCTCAATTACTTACCATTGTCTTCCAATCAGAGATAAAATAGGTCAACAGATATTGTATTTTTATTATAGGTGAAAAGACAAACGTGCTCTCTTGGGGGAAAATTGATTTTGATCTTTTACAATAATGGGTTTTTGAGATGAAAACTATTTGACTCTGCAAGTACTGAACAAATCTAGGAAAGAGGTAGGACATAGGAAGCATTTTAAAGGGGAAGTACATACACTGATTATTATAATTGTTACTCTGAACATTTAGCCCAGTTTGATGATTCAGTGTCACATGATGTATGAGATAACGCAATGGTCATCATAAATCAAATATAAACTAGTAACTATAAGTCAAAAATACGCCTTGCTCTAATCATTGTTTTTAAAAACTATCTTCATTGTCACCTCACAGATTATAAATAAATGTGTATTTTAACATACAAAGCATATGTAATTGCTTGACACCTGAAAATAAGTCCCACATATTGTCTTGTAACTTTTAGTCCTATAAAGTGTTTTCAGTCTCAGCATGTATGAAAGATACTCCCTTTCCTTCCTCTCAATATTTGGTGATGATTTGAGGAGTCTATGTACAACTCATGAAGGCTGAATGAAATCTATTTAGGAGATAATAATTAGTAATCAGTAATTAGTTCTTTGGGGAGTTGCCTCAACATCTCATCTGGCAGTACCATCTTATTGGGAAGTGATATCACCAGAAAGGACATAAAAATATGAGGAACAAATCTGCATCTCAACCTCTTTAGACATCAAAGAAAGAACTGGTGTGAAAAAGTGCATCTCAGCAAGACTGAAGGTTGCAGGATAGGACCAATGATGATACTGTGGACAAATAATAAAAAAATAATTGGGCCAGAGACAGTGAGCATGAAAATGGCTCTGTAGCCTGATGGGTAGCGCAGTCACCAGGGGTCTCCCACCACTGAGCTAAAACTTATAATTTCGATTCCTCCTCCATTTTGTGTAAGCTCACCTACAGTGGCCTGATGTGGTAGGCAAGGTCTGAGCACATTTACAGAGGCAGGTCAGAGCAGTTCACACAGGCTAGTTAGGCAAAGGAATGTCTATCTTCCTTTGGTTTGTGGATTGCACTAGGGGCTTTGGTGTCCAGTTACCTTGCATGAGACAGTATGAGCATGCTCAGGAGCAAAAACAGGAACCTAGAGAATTTTTACAGCAAATATTTAGACATTGAACAAGTTTAGGTGTCTACAGAATTTGGAAGCAGCAGAACAGGGGTTTTGTGCATCCCAGTGAGATCTGTTTCTAGGATTTAGGTATCAAAAGTTAGACACTTAAGGCTGGAGGCTAGATTCACAAAATAACTTAAGTATCCCAGGAGAGGCAGCCATAATTTACATCTACACTCCAGGCTGACTAATCCAGAGTTATTTTTGCTGTCAGACCAGCCCTGAATTGGGAAGGCACAAAGGTGGCATATAGTAATGTAAACCTCCCTTTCCTCTGGGCTGTTCAAAGCTCTTGGTCACTTTACTTACCATTTCAGAAGGGAGTTTCTGGTGGATTTGACCTTAAACTGACTTAATTTTAATATACTATGAATGATAAACTATGCTATCAGTGAGGAAAAGGAAGATGTGGAAACAGATTGACTTCCAAACTGTATTGGCTAAGGCCTAATAAGTAGCATGAGCCAAGGATGACAATTCCTTCTACAGCAACTTTTGTAATTTCAAAATGTGTTTTCATTCTGCACTGGAATGCAAACAATGTTTCAAACTTTTTGTTTTGCAAACAATTCTGTTGAAATGTTTCTTTTCAGATCAAAAGCTGAGCTTTTGGATTCAGAGAGGTAAGAGGTTTGCTGGCCTGGGATAGAGGAAATCCAGATTCAAGACCTTCCTCTGCCAGATCACTCTGAGTAAGGAAGAGCAGGGGTCCCATTAGTCTTCCACCGCACAGACCAGTGCCCTAACCACTAGGTTATGGCATGAGTATCCCTCTCACCCAACACCTTCTCACTGAAACCACAATATTTTTTCTTCCACAAAATTATGTTTATTTTCATTTTGCCGGAAATATTCCAAGTAGCTCTACTAATAAATTTAAAAATGGCTTGTGTTTCACCTTTTCCCCCTTCCTCAATCCCTGCCCCTACATTTTTTGTCTAAACTGTTGATATTTAATTCTTAATTCAAAGACATGGAGCTCGATGGGTAGCTACTTTACTAAGATTTAGACTCATTGTTACCTCTAAGGATATGTCCCTACTGCAGTTATAGACACCTGCCGCTGACCTGTGTCAGCTGCCTCAGACTTGCGAGGCTCAAGCCAAGGGTCTGTTTAGTAGCGATGTAAATGTTCAGGCTCAGGATGCAACTCAAGCTCTGGGACCCTCCCCTCTTGCAGGGCCCTAGAACTCAGGCTCCAGTTCAAATCTGAAGTTTACACCACATTGAACAGCCCCTTAGCCTGAGCCCTGGGAGCCTGAGGCAGCTGGCATGGGCCAGCGGTGGGTGTCTAATTGCAGTGTGGAATACCCTAAAATAATGCTGCACGAAGCCGAGGAATCCTTGAACTGAAATGATATTGAGTGAGTTGGAAAGAGAGGCATTTTATGGGATTAAATAGAAAATCAATCAGGTAATCATCTTTTAGCAAGCTTGTTTATTTTTATTTGCTGACTATCTCTATCTTCCAGTGAACTGCCTATGACAATAAACATGAAGCTCTAAGATTCATATTCCAATTGCACTAGAAAGAGTTTTCTATGTCTAGTGATAAAATGGTTAAAAAGAAAATATCAACAACCTGCTTTTACAAGGTGATAAGCAAACCTGGTAACACCTTCTACCGTGCCTGTCTCTACAATGGACTCCTTCAAAGAATGGGTCAGAACATAGGAAGGAAGGCATCTTCAGGTAGTTTTAATTGCTGCTGTTCTATTACATGCAGAATATGGAAGACCTCTATAGAATCCCCTCCCCTCTCTAACTCTGGGCATCTCTTGTTGGGGACAATCCTTCATGGTGTTAGGTGACCAGGAGGATTATGCTGCAGAAGCAGAACTCTTCTAAAGTGTGCAGGATTTTCCTTATACAACAGCCATAGAGCAGAACATAAAAATGGAACCACTGCATGCTAGTATTGTTAAAGCTGTACAACTCCCTAGTGTGGATGCAGTTATACTTGCATAAAAGTACTTATCCTGGTATAATTCTTCCCGTAAGGAAAGGGGAATACACTACACTGATATAACTGTGCCCACCACTAGTGGTTGTAGTGATATTAGTACTCCAGGGGCAAAACAATCACATCTGTAGCCAAAATAGTTATACCAAAATATGTGTATAGACCGGGTCTTAGGAATTCAGGATTTGGACCAACGATCATAAATTGAGAAGAAATATTTACCAATAACTAATTTGTTATTAGGCCAGGGTTAATTTATCCTGACCTAATTGAAGTGTTTTGGCATTGACTTCTTTGGGGCCAGGACTTCACCTTGTGTCTTTAAAAAAGTGCTTTCAGAGGTACAAAATCTATCATGCAATCTGACCGTTGCTACAATAACTGCTAATTTATTAATGAGTATCCAGTTGCATAAAAGCTACCGTACTTAACATTGATTTAAGCAGTTTTCTAGTGGCCTTTTTAGTTTAGTTATGAAATGTAGGTTTTGTGACTGGGTACCAAAGACACTGTTTTTCAGTCAAACTATGATTGAGCTCATCTTCTTGGCATAACGCTAGAGTAGCCGAATAATTCAAAATAAAGAACTGATTAAGCAAAGCTTGTCTTTCTATCCTGTCCATGAACTGCCATCCCACTGTTCGCAACTGTTCAATGAAAAGTTTGCATGAACACAACATCAACCGATGGACTGCTCACAATCTGTATTCGCTACTTGTTACATGGCATTCAAACTGAACCTAAAGCACATCCTATTGTTCCTTGATTGGATGATCTAACCTTTATAAACTGCTTCTGCTTAAAATGAACTTTGCTTTGGGACCAGTTCTGTCAACTTTGCTCACAGTGAGTAGTGCCTTGCTCTAGGAGTACTCTTGTTCACACACTGGGACTGCTTACAGAGTAAGGTATTACACAATGTAGCAGAATCTGGCTCTTTGTGATCCAAGGCTGGATTGCAATATTACAATTTACCTTGAATAAGGGGTAGGGCACAGCTGCGTTACCACAGAAGCAAGACAGAAATAAGACTGTGATCCTGAAAATCAGTGGGTCTACTCACAAACATAAAGTTAAGCATGTGCATAATTTCAAAACTGGGGTCTTTGTGGCCATTTGAACCTTAGGGATAAAATATACTGAGTGAATTTCCAAGGCAAGCATTTTATCTGAGTTGAGGCTGCAGCGAATATTTCTGCATAATATGAAGGGTTTAGGGGTTTTGTGTGTGTATCTAAAAAAAGGCCTTGAGGCAGTATCACTTGCAAATGTATCATGAGTCATAACTCTTCAAGGATTGACTAAGAATTACATGGAACTATGATTATATCTTACCTCTGAGCTACAGAATTCATTTTTTCAAAAGTTTAACTGAATTGACCTATCATAGTTTTGACAAAGTGATCTGGAACTTACCACACATCCTCTTCTCCAGACTCCAAATTTGTGAACTAAGAGAAAAAAACAACGAGAGTCCTGTAGCACTTTAAAGACTAACTCACTTCATCAGATGCATGGAAACCCACGAAAGCTTATGCCTGCAGAAATTAAATTTGTTAGTTTTTAAAGTGCTACAGGACTCTTGTCGTCTTTGCTGTATACAGACTAACACGGCTACCCCTCTGGAACTTTTCACCATGGAATGAACTAAGAGAGGCACTGAAATGTAAGTCCTTCCCTCATTGTGGGGAGAAGATATGTTAGACTCTGGACATGAGAAAAACAAACACATTAGAACAATTTGCATCAACATTCTAAGATAGGAAACAATTGTCTATGAATAACCAGAAACAATATATCCTTTGCCTAAAAGCTGTAAAAGTGAGATTATTTATTGCTCCTGGTAAATTTATTAGATTTAAAAAAAGCTGAGCACTTCCTCCTACCATCACATTCATCTTGCAATCTGCATTTATTTAGTAGAAAGCTGATCTTGGGGTTTGTTTATGAGCTGACAATAAACTCATTCATTTTCCAAATTAACATCAATGAATCCTGCTGGATGGAGTAATTCAGGCAATTAGAAGTTAAACTGGCCACTAACTCTTAATGAAGTAAATGCTGAACCAAGATTCTCTGCTAGGGCCATTAGAAAAACAGTTGTTGAATATGAGAGCAATTCTGTGCATAGTTCTTGTTTTCAAACCAATACATTTACCAAAGAAATAGCACAGAGTGTTAGAAGCAGATTGAGGTTCCAACTGAGGAAACCATCCCCATTCGAAACAGGGCTAATGCACATGCTTAATTTTAAGTAAGTCATTAAGCCCCCTTAACACACTGGAATTTACATCTGTCTTGAAAATGGTTTTTCATCAGTTTTGGAATTCTTCACCTGTAGTTTCTTCCTCCTTCATCTGTATGTCTTTCCATGTCAGTACTGCCTCATGGAACTGGGACTCAGGAGCTCTGGATTCCCAGCTCTCCCACTGGCCTGCTTTGTGACTTTGGGCAAGTCAGCGCTACACACTCTGCCTCAGTTTCCTCATCTGTAAAATAGGGATAATGACCTACTTTGTAAAGTGTTTGGAGACCTATGAATGAAAAATGCTATCTAGGAGCTAGGAATTATTATTACTATTTTATTATTTGCTTGAACAAAGAAGTGAATGTGAAAGAGGAGTGCAAATTCCTTGTGTTTTCACAAAGATTTTCCATGTCACTCTTAATTCTATTCAACCTAAGACCGTCCTTGTTAATCTCTCTTTATGCAAAGAGCTACTTTTGCATAAATGCCAATTTAATATTTTAAGCTTATTTTTCTGATGATCATTATTGAAACCCTGAAATGTTTTTTTTTCAAATTATTCTTAATATTAATGAGTGTCTCTTGATCATTTATTCTTCCATTTAAATTCAGTTTGCATTCTCAAAATATTCTCTTTAATAATGGCTAGGTTTTGCTAACTTTGTCACAGTAGTATAAGAACCAGAAGACTGTTTATAAATACTGCCATTATGTAGTATAAAATCCTGGATCATTATGTTCCAGTGTGTCTATTTTGTAAATCTTCAGGCCTCTAGGTATCTACTGAGAAGTAATATTCCATGAAGACCATACCATTAAGCTGCTGGATAATTTCCTTATTTCTCCAAATCCTTGCTCCAGAAACCTTCATTTCAATGCATTTTTAAAAATCACCCTATTCACATATTTTTCTGAAAATAAAGTGTGTTTCTCATTTTAAATTGCCCTGAGAGTAGCTTTAATGAAGTGAATGCTTATAGTGATTGATCTTTCCAGATGGGTGTTTAATATCTAGAGCTGGGCAGAGGATGGAAGTTCTTCTTCACAAAGAATTTGAGAGTTGGTTTAATTCTGAAATAGAATTAAGTCTAAAAATTTTGAAATTTTCCCTAAAGAAAGATTTTGAAAATATGTCATTTTGGCTTATTGAAAATGTGTTGATTCAATTTTGCTTTTTGTATTTGGTATTATAGTACAGTGTATAATAAATAATAAAATAAAATTTGAAACAGTCATTAGAAAACATAAAATCAAAATGTTCCATTATGAAAACATTAAAGTAGGATGTTTTGAAATGGTTGGAACATCTTTATATATATTTCCACAATGAAATTCCAGCAAAATGCCCCTGATTTCCCAGAACATTTTAATTTCAACAGGACTGCATGTTCTGACAGAATATGATTCCATTGAAGTTCTCCAACAAATTCTACTAATATCCCATTTTTAATGATATTCCATAAAAAGCAGTAATAGTTATTTAAGAATAAAATGTTGACTTTTTAGCAAATCTACAGTTTAAAGAGTGATGTTTAATGACTGATTCAGGAAAGCATTTAAACATGCATATATCTTTAAGCACAGTTTTAACTCCTTTCCTATTCATCCATGACCTGAGACATGCAATGATTATCAATAGCACATAAGGACATGCTTAAAGGTAAGAATGTGCTTAAGTTCTTTGTCGAGTCACGTCCCAGGAAAAGCTGTATATGCTCATGGAAATAAAAAATGTTCTCCCTAGTTCAAATTCAAGATACATATTAAAGATATGTTTGATAGTTTTGCACAATTGTATGTGGTAGGCCAAATTCTGCTTTCAGTTATGTTCTGGCCAATGGGGCTACACTGTTGTAAATGAAGGCAAAATGGTAAGGGAAAATCAAGTTGCACCTTGAAACTTTATACTGTAAATCATATGTATTCCAATATAAATTACATCCAACAAATAATGGAAAATATATTTGCTGATTAATTTTTCAATCATTTTTTAATTAGAGAGAGAGAGAAAATGCAGTTCTATAATGGACATAAATATTTAATAATATAATGGACATAATAATATAATACAATATATTGGACACACATATTTACTCAGTAATGTATTGAAAACTATTGCAGAATTAATTGAGTAAATCATCCAATGGTATTATTTGAATGGCTATAGTATTCATCACTAATTACCCCAAATACAGTTATATCTTGTATTTCTAGAAATGGTAGATGAAACATCTTCATAAATGACATGCTGATTTTTACTGAACATAGATATTTAGTAAATGTATGTGTTGTAGGCCCAGTGCAATTTGAGTTGCCTGACTACTGTCCTACAGGCCTACCATAGCTTTAGTTGCTTGCTTGGCTATTCTGACCCCTGTTGTATGACATCTTCCGGTTGGCAGAGATGAATAGGACTTCTGAGTAACCTTGTAGATATCTGTTTCTGCATATCATGGCACATAACGACGAAATGCACAATATGTATGCTTGCAGCTGCACATAGATAACAGTGATGGAAACAACAAGTTATCCTTGAATGTCTGGGGGTACAATTTTTCACTGCCAAGGACCATATTTTTACACCGCCCCTTCTATCACCAGATGTTGTTTTGACGACCCCAATTATCATGGTGAGAATGAAATGTAGTCAAGGGTGAAAACCCAATGTAGGTAATTAGTGTAAATTAGGTAAAATAATGAGTAGAGAAGTAATTCAGTAAAAGCTGTTTATGGAAAAGTTTAAGAAGTCATTGCTTAGACAAAGGGTTGTCCTCCATCAACACCTGACTCCATGGGAGGTGTTGGTGGTCGGACCAGAGGATCCATTTACTTCCTGGTGGGGCCCCTGAAGAAAGTTGTTCCTGTATACAGCCTTTTGAGTGACTGCTTAGCTCTCCAGGCTTAGTGAGTATGATACATTGTAGTTAATTTTAGGCTTTGTATTCAGCTAGTATATCTATAGAAAACCTTGCACATTAAACCTTATTGATCTGCAAATCGGGCATACTGTGTCTCACTGGTATTCACGCTGATCACTAAGCGTCCATTATCAACGGTATATATTAAACCTGCCTCATAAAGGTCATGCTTGATAGTAAGTATGGAAAAACTAGGCAAGCATTAGACTGAAAATAAATTCAAGATGACAAGTAAACTAAAATTAGAGTAAAATATACTTACTGCTTGCTAGTTACTGTCATGGTGCACATGCTAATTGCTTTGATTTACTGTGTTGTAGAAATTGTTGGAATACAGACAAGATATTGGTCCATTCGTTGGTGGGGGTGTCCTCTGGTCAATAAGTATTTTGATAGCTAATCCTTTATTCAATAAAGTATGTCTTTGGGCATTTGCCTCTGGAAGATAATAGAGTCCTTCTGGCAATATTGTGCCAGGGCAGAAAGTTAATGGGTTGACAGGTTTTACATAAGTAATTTCAGGTAGGCACAGATAGAGTGGGTATTTTAATACCACTACATCATTCTCTGCTACATTACATGGAATGCTGTCTTTTAAACATCTCTTCTGAAATATTAATCTGCTCTAATGTTCCTCCTGAGACCAGTCTGCTCCATGGTAAACTCAGAGACTAACTTCAGGGTTCTATTTGTACACAGCCTAATTTTTATCTTTCTTACACTTTTTTCATGACCTTTTTACACTTTATATTTGTCCTCATAAATGATGGAAATATATTCATATATACTTGCATGTGGTGGGGTGCCTGGCCTAGAAAAGGTTAAGAGGGCTCTTGGATAGGCTGTGCAAAAGGTAGCCAATAGGAAGGGGCTGTGTGGCAGCCAATCAGAGCTCAGGAGGCCAGTATAAATAGAAGCTGCAGCACAGCATAAACCAAGTGACTTTCAGGAGCTTGAAGAGGAAGGACTATCAGCACCCTGGACAGAGCAGTGAGTGAGTGAGTGAGTGAGTGAGTGAGTGAGTGAGTGAGTGAGTGAGTGAGTGAGTGGCTGGCTGGCTGGCTGGCTGGCTGGCTGGCTGGCTGGGACTCAGCACTGCCAAATGCCCTGAAGCAAGGGTGGAGAAGGTACTGGGCCTGTGGGGAAGTGGCCAAGGGAAATCCACTGAGTTGGTCCCTCTCCCCATCCTTGAGAAGGGTCATGAGAAGGAGGGTCCAGTGAAGACAGGACAGAGGATGAGACACCACAGAGAGGGATGTCTGCCTGGCTGAGAGCTGATTCCCCAGATAGCCAGCAGGAGGTGTCAAGGTGGTGAGTCAAACCATGTTAAATTGCAATATGTAGGAACCAGGTTTAGCCAAATGCAGATTAGAAAGTAAGTGAGACACAGAAGGATTCCACCATATTGGGCATGTTGACATTTTCAAAGAAAAATCTGTGTGCTGCCCTGGCATTTCAGTAGCCAGGGAAAGCATGTATAATCTTTCAGCCTTCCTCTGCTGGGTGCAGGAGAGAGTGAGTTAAACATGTACAAGTGTCAGCTATTATGAGGTAACTAAGAATGCAATATTGTCATTTATCGCACAAAGGGATCATCACTTCGTGTACACTAGCTGATGCAATTGCAGGATAGGAATTGTTATTTGTGTAAGAGATTGATGCAAAATGTAAAACAGACCTAGATTCTGAACACTCCCCAGCAGCCCTAGTTCAAGAATGTTAGCATCTTGGGTCTTGTTTAGGCCCATTTTTAATTTGCATGTGAAAATTGGGTAGTTGGACACCCTACTACAGAATTTGATCACAAAAGCACAAGTGTACACAAATTGCACACCCACATCTGAGACCTTGCTCTTGGAAAATCTTAAGTGGCAAAATTAAACTCACATTAACTGTCACAGTACCGTGGCTAGGTACACTTCTGCCCCATTTCTGATAGCTAAACACACCGACCTCAAGTTTTGGGCCCTCCATCATTAGCTGTCTCAGGGTGAAATCACATGATTCTTCCACTCTTAGACTGGGAACCCTGTGTATATGCCAACTACATGTCCACTGCCCTGTATGTAGTAACTGCTTATCATCCTGCAGGTCCAGATGGGATTCAGCCACCTGAGTTTCTTCCTTTGAGGAATTTGTGACTAGAGAGACTGACCAACAACCTTTTATAAAAGAATGTATTTTTATTTAGCAGTTGGAATAATGCATTAGAGAAAAGGGAATATTAAAATAACAAACAGCCTACACACATAATCTCATCTAATCTTATCCTTCACTACAAACTCGATTAGGTTTTTCTCTTAATTTACAGGAACAGAGTAGAACCAATTTCCTTTCCCCTGGCAAACTCAGATCCTCCTGAATTCTTATGTGACTCACAATCTGGTTTTGTCAATCTGACCCACCCTGTTCAAATTAGTGGTGTTGTACTGGGTTAGAGACATTGAGGCATCTGGGTCTAGCTTTGTCCCTTAATGACCCTTAAATGTAAACTCCTAGATGACTATTAGAAAAAGTTTCCTCCTTCTTTCCCTAAGTGTGTAAACTCTACTAAGCCTGACCCCTTGCGGTAAGTCTACATCGCAGTTAAACACTCCCAGGTGGCCCATGTCACTTGACTCAGGTTTGCAGGGCTCTGGCTATGGGCTATAAATTTGCAGTGTAGATGTTTAGTCTTTGGCTGGAGCCTAGAATCTGGGACCTGCCCACTCCCCAGGGTCCCAGAGCCCAGTCTCAGCACGAGTCTAAATGTCTATACCTCAGTTTTATAGCCAAAGAGCCTGATCCCCAGTGATCTGACATAAGGCAGCTGTAGGTGTTAAACTGCAGGGTTGACATACCCATAGAGGAAAATATCCATTCCATTATATGGTACAGAAACACTGTGCTAGTCAGAGATCCAGGTACAATAGTAATAATTATTAAAGAACTATCTCCCATCCCTATATTTGTCACAGTAATTACTCCCCTTTCCACCACACCAAAAAGTGAAATTTAGGTAGCAAAAAGTAAGCACACTAATCTTTGGTAAAAATAAGTAAATGTTTAAAACGATAGAGACACAATATTAGGAGTCCAAGAGAAGCTCAGTGTTGAAAATTAACTCTTTAGGGACATCAAAGACATCATACGTACATCTTGAAAACTGTTTTAATTTGTAATTTCTAGGTCTTGGGATGCGGGGAGGGGAAGAGAACCACATAGAGATAGATGATCCCTTCAGACTAGAAAATAGTTCTTGGTCCAGAATTGCAGAAAACTGCCACACAGCTTGCGATGTTTTGATAGTATCTTCTAAGAAAAGTCCAGGCCTAGATTAGCAGCAGCACTGCAGGTCAAAATTGAGGTTTATTGGCAACTGTGTCTATAAGGAAATCTTGCATAACACCTGCCTACGCTGCATCTGGCTTTCACAAGTACAATTAGTCCCTCGGTTTCATTAGTATTAAATTTCTTCACACATTTTAAAAATAAAAATCAGTTGACAGGGAGATAAAAGAAAAATATTACCCTTATTGCAATGGGTTTTTTTGAAACCCACCTGCCATTTATCATGGTACATTTTTAAAGAAATATGGAAATACAATTTTTTCTAGTGCCTTTCTCTAGTTTATATATGGGAATGCTTTATCAGCACTTCCCTGGCCATGCATAAAACATCAACATGAAAACACAGCAGGTGCTCACTTTCTATTTCTACATAGAAATATCTTTGTACCACTTGGGAGTGAAGAATCATCTTTTAAAAATATAAATATTGATGTATTAGGCTGGAACTGACCATGTCTTCATCCTCAGGATCAAACCAGGACCACCTTGTAGTATTGCCATTGTTGTCATTAGCAGTAACCCTCAAAGTATGGGAGTTGTGGGGTTCTCCTGCGGTATGGGGAAGTACTTTTCATTGCATTAAATAGCACTGATTTGGTTAACATTCAGGGAGAACGTTTTTGCTTTTGTTACTGCTGCTATTTATTGTAAAGAGACTGACGGATAGGCACAATAGATAAATGGAAGAAATGAATAGAAAACTACAGATAAATCTCCATAAATACGGATTCATATTTTAATTATCTGGTATGCTTGGGGATGTACTAGTGAGCTGAAAATCTCATGGAAAGGTAGCTTTCTTGTGAGCTTTTTCAGTACATCATGCTTCTGGACATAATGGCCCCAAAAACCTGGGTGCCTAAAGTTAGACCTTGAATTAGGCAGCTGCGTAAAAAATAGTGTTTTTCAAAGCTGCTGAGCATTTTTAACTCTTGTTGATTCCAAGGCAACTTTTATTTAGGTGCCTCAGTAGGAATGTAAGAGCCTAATGTTTGAAACCTAGGTTTGAAAATGTTGCCCTCTCGATTTTCCATTCCTGAGGCTGGCTAGAACACAGCCATAAAGGGGTGAAAAAAAACTAGTTATTTTGAAGTTATCAAACCGTTTTCAAAAAAGGTTCAGTTTGGCTTAGGGTTCAAATTGATTTAAACTCTGGGGCTATACTTATGTTAGCCCAACTGTGTCACTGCTGCAGAGGCTTGAACTTCTCTAAGGGAAGGATACTAATGGGAAGCCCTACCTTTCCTTTTCACTAGCAAGCATCTTCAGTTCATAAAATAATGTCACTCTGGTCACAGAGCTACATAAAAGCATTCTTCCTTTTCTGCAATGGGCCCAGCCCTTATTCTTGACTTCGGTGGGAATTTTCCATGTTTAAAGATTTAGTAAAGGAAGTAATCAGACTCTAGGGCTTTTGGTCGGGAGTAGGGTGGCCAGATGGCAAGTGTGAAAAATCCAGACAGGGGTTGGGGGGTAATAGGTGCCTATATAAGACAAACCTCCGAATATTGGGATTGTCCCTATAAAATTGGGAAATCTGGTCACCCTAGGAGGGAGGGAAGGAAGGATCTTTATCTACCAAAGTCCACATTGAATGATTTGGCCAGAATCTCAAGCTTCTTTCAAAAGTAAACTTGGCTGTGAAGAAAATGGAAGGGCTGAATATTTCCCCTAATTAGGTGAAAGGTGTTGGACTGTGAGCTCTAGAGAGTCCCCTATTTAGTCACAGAATTGGTACAGCACAGGAAAAGTCAACTTTGTATGGCATGCGCCATCACTTTCCTTCAACCTTTCTCTGAAACAATCTTCTTTAGAAGTAGACAAGTAGTTCAAAACCTTGTTCAAGGTCACACAACAAACCACTGGAAGATTTAGGGATATCACCAGACATTTGAACTCCCAGTTCTACACCTTAATCATATCCTTTCTCCTTGTGATTTGGGCAGGGACTCAATTTGCAAAGCTGAGACGAGTTGTTCCACAAAGCACAGAAGGCTTATTCAGAATGAATGGTACAATGGAATCCACTGTATTCACTTTTGAAAGGAAGCATACCAGATAGAGATAGAAGATAGCACAATTTGCTTCTAAGTGAAGGTGAATCAGTCCAAAAATTAAAAGAACACTACAGAATCAACACAAAAAGAGATCTAAGCCCTGGAGATGGGGTGATATTTTATCTCAGGCTTATTCAGCCAAATGTAGAAAGCTATAAGTAAAAGAACATGCAATACTATTGTTATGTGCATTTCTACTCTGACCTCTATACAAGTGTTGTGTATTTTTTATATAAAAGCAAAATACTTTATTTCCTAAATAACTAGTATCCTCTATATATGTTTCATACCTGAATTGCACTTCTAAAAGAATAGAGAGGGGGAAAACAAGTTAGGTCCTCATTTCTCTTGAGGAAAAAATACTTAATTTTAATTACAAGACCTTGGAAGTTATAGAGTTGACAAACAACATTAGATGGCATTCATGTCACTGGCACTGGCAACATAATTAAATTACAATAACTTGTAACCTGCAGAAAATGCCAGTGGTGTTGACTTAAATGAACTAAAATAACTTGGAGCTTTCACAGTTACCCTGTGAAATAGAGTAAGAGCTGGCAATTTAATTAGATTACAGAAAACTGTGGAGCTTACACAGATTGTCCACAGAATAGACTGGCTCTGATCAAAATTACAAATACAGTATTGTTGGGATTTATAAAACCACATCCTCAGCTGCTGTAAATGGACAGACTTCAAGGATCTGGCCAGAAGAGAGTCTAAATACCTTATACTCCTCTAACTTGATCTAGACAACAAATTTAAGAAAATTTCTGCTTTTTAAATTTTTTTGAATGTTTAGCGAATGCCTTTGCTGAGTGAGGGGGCCATATGATTTGTGACAAAATCAATCATTTTTAGAGGAAAAACTATACTAAGAAAACCCATGTTAAGCCTAATAGTCTGAAAGTCCAAGAGCTATGAAACCTGTCTCACCATGAATGTACCAGTCCATTTATATAAAATTCAGTCTGTTAATTACTGTTATGTCTGACCCTACTGCTAGGTGGTGACCATCTTGTTAAAAGCTAATGTGATGTTGCTTTTGATACAAGCAGACAGTGCCAGCATCATAAATCATGGGGCACACATTCATGAGCATGAGAAAAGAGGATTCATAAGGGGATAGTACTGTCTTAATATTATGCCCCTGTGTCACTTCACTTGCACAGAAGAGCCTCTGTGAGAGCTTTGCTGTGACTCAAATCCATAATAAGAACTGGGCAGGTCTTGAGCAGTAGCTGCAGTGACCAGAATTGGGGGATGGGATAGGGAAAACGGGAAGGGATTATTCTCCCTTCCTTCTTTCCCAGTATAAATTAAAGATTAGAAGGTCAAGTTCAGCATTAACTTCCACTAATTCCCTCACCACACAGTAAAATTCCACCTGAAGAGGTTTGTGGGTGGGCTACAAGGTTGACATGGGCAATATAAGCCTGACTGGTCTCCTACAGGAAGCTGCTGCCATGGGCATGGAACACCAAAAAGCACCATGGCGCTATATGGCCTTTACATGGATGGTTTTAATCTCTGGAAGTTTTGGGTGTCATATGTTTTCAGAGCTAAACTCC
Organism: Mesoclemmys tuberculata; assembly: GCA_007922155.1. NCBI lineage: Eukaryota > Metazoa > Chordata > Testudines > Chelidae > Mesoclemmys > Mesoclemmys tuberculata. The sequence goes on from ML675615.1 coordinate 10,758,659, forward strand.
TAATTTCCACCCACCAACCCAAGGAGCAACCAAAAAAAGACTGAGTCCAAGCCTATTGGGATTTTTGTTCTCTATTGGTTGTGAAAATAATTCATGCATAAGATAATTTGGCTCTGTCATGTTTTTTTGCAAGATGTCTACCCTTACCATATTCAGGGGGAAGATAATTTCTTTCCCAGTAAGCAAGCAACAGTGATAATTCAATAAGCCCCCAGGCATTAAGATGAGAATGCTTACGTTCATTTATTTTAAAACTTTTAGAAACATTTTCACTTTTTGGATGCTGTGCCCTATGGGAATGGTGAGGGAATTAGTGGAAGTTAATGCTGAACTTGATGTTCTATATTCTAAATGTCTGCTATCCTTCAAGAACTTTTTTCTATTACCTACCTCTAAACGAAGGGCTTATATAATAGATTAGTCTTTTCCTTGATACATGACTAGTATTTTATGAACTAGTAAGAACATATCTTGATTTCACTAGATTTATGTGTCCAGTAAAATCCAAATGAGGAATATTTTGAGTTCTTGGACCAGACATTGCTGTTGTGATTCACTTTTCACTTAACCTCCATATGTCCCATGCATAATCCCTTTTTCCAGCATCAACTATGTGACAAGATCAAAAATTGATCTAGTCAGATGATAAAGGTATTCTCACCTCCAAACTGCAGCTTGAATTTTGAACATAAAAATTCAAAGAAAAAGTTCCAAACATGTAGCTGCATAAATAAAGCTAAATTGATCAGACTTTCTGAAGGTTTTTACCATAAGCGTAGACAAATTGGCCTTTATAAGCTTCCTTTGTGTTATCTTTCAATACATTACCATGAGTCACATGTAAAGAGGATATATTGCATAGAGTACATTAAACTGCTGTTCCTAAGGCGTGTAGGTTGATTGGATGTGTTTGAATCTTATTAGTGTTGCTATTTACAATGCTGCTATTAAAGTTGTCAGCAAAAATTACTGCTCAACTTTGGAGTTCAAAGACATAGCACAAGGTGCATTTTATAAAGATTATAAATTCGAGAGAGACTTCTACATGCTCAGATACATTTAGTTTAATCTAAATAGTGACTTAATTACTTGATTTATGCCTCTTTTTTCCACATGGAACATAGGACCTTCGCTGCATTCCATCTTTGATGACCTCTTGCTGCAGTCTTAGTTTCTTCCCATATCATTTTGATAACTTTCAATTCTGCTTTTATTGTGAATTTCCAAGTTGTCTTTGATCTACCTCCTTGCCTTGCCCTGGGGATTCCAGGCCAATGCTTGTTTTGTTATGTTGTTCATTTCTTTCCGCTATGTGTCTCATAGCCATCTCCATTTCACTCCATGATGTCCTGTCCTATGAGTTTCTGTTTTGTCCTCCTCCAAAGCTCTTTATCTGAGTTGTTTCTGGCCATCTGATGTTAAAGATTTGTCTAAAGCAGCTGTTTAAAAAACTTGGAGTTTAGATAGTAAAGTCTTGATAAGACTTCAAGTTTCAGCACCATATATTAAGAAAGACTTTACAATGGTGTTAGAAATCTTACCTTTCAAAGTAAACTTTGCACATCTATTTCTCCATGTATGGAGCATGGCATGTGTGGCTTTTGCTATTCTGGCTTTAATGTGTTTGTCTGTTCCAGCTGTTTTGCTTATGATACTGCCAAGATATGTGAAGTGTCTGACCTCTTCCATGTCAATCCCAAAAAGTGTTATTGGTGTTTCTTGTTGACCGTTGAGTCTCATAGTTTTAGTTTACTCTGTGTTAATTTTCATCCCTACTAACTGTGCGTAAGTCTGGAGATAATTTTTTTTAAGTTGCAATCTCTATAGGTATGGGACACAAAGCTGAAATCTGCAAAGTCACAAACTTCTAGCTCCTGTGTGAAAGTCCATCCGTACAGTAATGATGAATAAACTTAAAGGCTCAGAATTTTAACCTCTTAATCTCCTTTGTGTGGAAATCTGTTTAGTACAGGAAAGAAGAGGAGAGATGGTGGGTGGGGAATTTCAGAGAACTAGTTATGACTCTTGGATTCTCCAGGCTGATCTGTGTTGGCCCTGGCATAGATTAGAGCAGTCTCTAAGCTTGAATACAACAGTCTCTAGACATGTATGGTCTCTAAAGGACCATTGCCAGTTGGCATAAACAATGCCCTCTGGCAATGGTCCCCAGAAGACCAGCACGTTCCAGTGACACTCTGAGACAGCATTCTCCCTTCATCATATTCACCAGGCCAGCTTTGGATAGGGGATGTGGCACAGGTGCTGTCTGTGATTACTCTGTACCAGCTGAATGCTCTGCAACACCAGGATAATTCTCAGCTGGCCAGTTTTGATTTCTTTCTGGTCATTTCAAAGAGTTCAGAACACAGGATCTGGCCCTTAGTTCAGATAACTTCCCAAAAGTTTAATAGTTTCTGCTCCTTCTGCACCTCTTTTTTGTGGGATCTTAGGGCCAGCAGACCTGAGTCATCCACTAAGAGTCTCTCTTCCAGAAGGCAAAGCTGGCTACTGCAAAAAGGGACTTTGGATATCAGCCAAAACAGCAGGTGTTGTGCTCACAATCCAAACCAGCACTTGACACAGAAGAGAGGAACCGAAGACAGGCTTTCCTCATGACAGAACCATTGTTTTTTTACACCTTTCACCTTCTAAAGTTATCACATGAAAAGGTCTGAAATTTATCTATCCACGGAGGTTCTGATATTGGCATTCATGGCATCTCCTCCAATAGTTATCAAGACCTAGCAGGCTAGACTGGTCAAAGCAGAGGATGAAAAGGAAGTGATGACCAGATTAATTAATAAATTCTGAACAATGTGCAAATGATGTTGTCACACTGGTTGGCTTAAGGGGGGCCTTGAGAGTAATCAGGAGCTCTGATTACTCCCTTCTACTCCAATCTCGCTTTGGGGGGTCTCATGCTGGCTGGATTGGGGGAAGGGGGCATTTATTATATTGTTTGACATCAGTATATCAAAACCAATGATTCATGTGAGATATGCCATGTCAGGTACTGTTTGAAAGGCTATAATGTGCTAAGTAAGATGATCTTGTTTATGTTCATGTGTTATATGTGTAATGGAAGTTATGGATATGCTTGATATATCAGTATTTCAAATTGTGCTGTCTGGGTAATGCCTCAGACAGGATGGCTGCAGAACAATAGCCTGCTTCATGGCCCATTAAGACATTCCCAGGTGCACGGGGTCCAGGGGGAGTAGCCAGAGATATACCCGATGAGTCACCAGGTCTGGCCCATGTGACTCTGGACTCCAATTTTGTTCCTGTAAAATTCCACAAGCAGTGTGGCCAGGGCCAGAGGATATATAAGGCAGAGGCCTGGGAATCCATTTTGTCGTCAGTCACCAATCTTCAGCCTGTTCAGCTTTCAGCCACCTGTCTACCTCTTGAGCAACCCATTTGCAACTGAACTGAAGCTGTGAAACAAAGGACTGAGACCTATCCAGATACTGGATCTATACCAGGAGGACTGTACAAGCCTGCAGACACCACAATTTTTCTAGAAACCTGGTGCATATGGACTTTCAAATCATTTGTATGTATCTTATTGCTTTAATCCTTTAACATTTCTCTTATTGTTTGTTTTTTCCTTTTATTAATAAATCTTTAGTTTTAGTTATTAAAGGATTGGCTGGCAGCGTGGTATTTTGGGTAAGATCCAAACTTGTTGATCTGGTATTGTGGCTGGCCCTTTGGGGTCAGAGGGAACCTCTGTGGTAAAAAACATAGAGTTTAAATAACTGGTCTCTTTACTGGACCTAGTGGCAGTTTGGGAGCCAGAGACTGAAATGCAGTAAAGGGGGCTGTGTGTATTTGTATAGTGGCTTCTTGATAACCCGTGTGGGGAATCAGAAGCACTGTTTGTGGCTGGTTGGGAAGTCTGACTTCAGTGTCACCTACCAGTGCTGGGAGAATCTGCTCTCCTTTTTACAGCCTGCCCTGACCTTGGCATTATTAGATGGCTACCCTAGGCATGGATAGGTCAGAGATGTCTAATGCTATCTTCCTGTGCAAAAGGGGATGACTCGTAGAAAGCAAGTTTGGGAAGAGGCCTGACCTGCTGGGCCCTTTAAGAGGAAGAAAAGATTGTCCATATCAGCCTACAGCAGGAAGCAGATTTATATCAGGTAAATTCAAGGCAGCCATAGAAGTACACAGATCTGCTATCTGAAATCCTGCTCAGCAGAAAAAAAGCAATAGGGCAAGAGGGTAAATGCAATGTTCAAAAATGATATCTATTTTCAAGGCACTTGAGAGACTAGGAAGTTCATTGCACTGGTGGAGTCCAAGATAACTTGTCTCCATAGGAACACTACTCTTGGCTGTAAATACTTGTTTCTGTAAGTTCCCTCTTGGGGTAGTTCCTAGCCACTGGTTCCTCCATGCAGTTACTGTGAAGAATGACCTCAGGCTACCCTCATCAGTCAGTAGTTCATCTTAGTTTTTGCTGATGACTCCCATTGGTTTTTATGTGTACACATCTGTGTAAGCAGCCATATATGAGGTAAGGGATGTGAAGTATGGCCAAATGATACTTCCCTATATATCTCCATTCAGTGTCTTTGTGTAACCTACTGGTGCTAGCTTTGATGCTACATATGTAGCTCCCAATACCTTAGTGCCTTATAATCTTTAACGTGTTTATCCTCTGAGCAGTACTATCACTCCCACTTTGCCAAATGGAAACTAAGGCACAAAGTGACTGAGGCCAGGTCTACACTACAAACTTACATTGGTATAACTATATCACTTAGAGAAGTGAACAATCCACATCCCTGACAGACATAGTTATACCAACCTGGACAGCATTATGTCAAGAGGAGGACTTCTCTCATCAACATAGCAACTGCCTCTCATGGAGGGGGATTAACTATGTCAACAGGAGAAGCTCTGCTGCTGGTGTAGTAGTGTCTTAACTAAAGTGCTACAGTGGTGCAGCTGCACCACTACAGCTTTTTAAGTGTAGACCTGCCCTGAGTGATTGACCTGAGAACACCTAGGAAGTCTGTGGCACAGAAGAAACCTTGGTCCTAGCCTAGCACCCTAACCACTAACCCTAACCATCCTTCCTCACTTACCCAACTATGTGAACTGAACCAAGGATTCCCCCACAGCTGAAACCATGACTTTTTAGAGCTTGAGCTAAAGAGTCAGGCTCTATGGGTAGAGCCTGCACAAATACAAATTTTGTATCTGCATCCAATCTGTGATCCGCAAAAATAGTTCATGGACATCCACAGATTTGCAGGGCTTTATCTATGGGCATGGCCTATGACACTCATGTCTTCTTTCGATCAGGTATGATGGTCTCATAACACAGGCTGAGCTGTGGTTTACATATGCATATGTTATACTCTTCACCCCGTGGTTTTCCTCAGATTGTATTGTTTACCTTCTGTTCATATTCTCACTCATGATATAATATTGTAGCTTACGTGGTATCTGAAGGAATAAGGCCATCACAAAAATTCAAGTTATCAAAAAGATCCAAGAAGCAGACAAAGCCCTCACACAGCAGCACCTGCCTTTTCTCTATCTGGAGATATGCTGCTCCATCCACCCACTGAAAGAACACTTCAGTACATTTTTTTATTTCCCCGGCCTCTTTCTCAAACCACAACCACATACAACCAAGCCAGAGAGGTGAGGGGAAACCCATTACACTAACCCCCTCAGATACAGTAGTACCTAAATGTGGTGTGCCACCCTCTGACTGTAGATAGCAAAACTTGGAAGCACCTCAGTTGTCCCTCTCCTTTATGTCTGAAGCTGGATGCAAACCGCGTCTGACTGTTTCTCCATCCCAGACCTGATTGCAGGGTAACTGCAATGCTCATCCACACTGATGGAGGCAAGAATTGGCAGGGTTTCTCCAGTCTCATGTCTAAATGTTTCCTCTTCTCTTCTTCTGACCAGCAGTTTCTGCTCACTTGATATTTCAAACTGCTTCCGGGGAATTTCCCTGTTGACCTGGCCATCCATCTTGGGTTTATTCTGCCTCATCACAAACACCTCCTGTGCCCTAGTATCTGGTCTGGCACTGAAGCAGGAAGCATTCTTCTCTCAACTCCTTCCTGGGTTTCCTGGTCCCCTCCACTGGTGGGAGACTGTTGCAATTACTTTGCTCTCCTCTTCCAGCAGGGCCTTCATCTCTTTCTGACTCTTCTCGTCCAGTTTACAGCATGTTTCATCTTGTCTTTTCCTGGTCATAGCTGTGGCAGCTGCTTGGTATGTCTTTTGGCTAGCATATGTTGAAATCATCACAAGCCCACTGTGTTGCATCAGCAGTATCCAAAGGCAAGATGTAAGACCACACTATGTTTAAAAAAAAATCCAACACGCTAATGCAGCCAAAGTCTTCATTTAGCAGTGCCTGCCTTCCCTAGATTTGGCAACCAAAAGAATACTTTGTTACAGTTTCCATCGCCCTTAAACCACAACCTCCAGCAAGTCAGCCAGTGCGGGCTTGCAGGGGAGGTCCGTTACAATATGCAAAATCAGTACTAGAGCTTTAATGCCTGTGTCATGGAGTGCCATTGATTTTGTTAGACATTCAGCTGATAAACATAAATAAAAAGGTGAGAAAATTGCTTAATGCAAATACATGTCTGCTTTTAGAACAAAGTAAATGCCAATGGGAGCTTGTGAGATGAACAGTTGCTATGAGAATTGCCTACTTTTTAATTAATTGCTATGTAAACTGTATGGAAATCCCCATTAAGAGTCACAGCATATGTTGCAAAGCAATATTTTGCACAGTCTCCAGATGAAGTCTAAGGGGAAATATCAGAGCCTAGCTGAGAAGTGTGTTCTAGTAACTAAACAAACACATTGCAATTAGAGGTTCAGATGTTGACTTTAAAAAGACAACTAACAGGTGATTCGACTTTCAGACTTTATAATAGAAACAAAATACAAATGCCATCTTTAAAAAGAAGACAAATCATAATCTGGTAGTTACAGAGGAAATTTACCATAGGTTGTGTTACTGCTCTATAGAGATAAGCATACTCTGAACATCACCACAGACTACCAGTGTAAGTAATAATTAACAAAGAAAGAACAAGAAGATCAAAAGGAATGGGACTCTACAAGATTAAAATAATTAAAATTCTTTTCTTTGATCAGAGAATCAGTCTTATTCCATGCACTATTCAACTAGAGGAGAGCAGTTGTTCCTGTGAAAGTGGCTGGTTTGATGAAGGTAGTCTCATTATTCAAAGGGGGAGTTCACGCTTCCCTAAAACTGGCCATTCTATACCAGAAGTCTGTGGGAAAAATCACATTTTGCTAGGTTCAAAACACAGCCCAAGAATGGGAGGAAAAAAACCCGTTCTTTCTAAGTTATCTGGAGGGTATTTTCCACACTTACGACACTAACTTAACTTTATTTTTTTTAAAAAAACAAAGTCAAATTTCTGTGGAAGTGTTAAATTTATCCTCTATCTTTTTTTATACTGGGCCATGAACTTTTTTTGGGAGTCTGTACCTCTGTTTCTTGTTTCATTGTGATCAAATCATTCAGTGTATGATAATATATCTACATGTAGTACAAGTGGTTGAAAAATAGCTTTTCTCAGTTTTTTAGCAAAAATAAAAAACAATCTTTTGACTGGAAACTTTGATTCTCAAATACTGTCATGGTACTTCTTGGGAGTTTTAACTGAGCAGCCTATGCCTCCATTCTCCTCTATGGACCAGCTGTCCTGGCCAGACTAGGTCTGATATGATGCACCATAGTTACCTCTTTTGCTCACCTACTGCAGTGTATCATGTGACTCCCTGGCCATTGTGCATCATGGGAGATGTATTCCAGCATGGCGGTATTTCATCCGCAAACTTTCTGGTTTTGAGGTGCATGATTTTTGACAAGTTTAAATTTTCCATGGAAAGCAGACTCTTTTTTGTGGAAATTTCACTTGGTTAAAAACACAAGTTCCTGTCATTAAGCAGTTTCAAAGGAAAATTTTTCATCAGCCCTAGCCTGTCTGTATACATTAATTCAGATCCTTAAGGTGAGTGAAACAGTGAGTTTTGCCTCTACATCTCCTTTGCAGTGTTGCCAGCTTGAATATTACAGCCAGATAGCCATGATGGAGAAGTGAATAGGGATGTGTAGTTTGGGTTATCTGCTTGAGAACCTGCTTGTATTTTATCCAGGCAAAAAGAAATATTAAAAAAAGCACCCCTAAAGAAAATCCTCAATCTGTCCTCCCTATTGAGTATGAAAAAGCATCGAAAGCTGAGACAGAAAATTTTCCACCATTAGCAAAGGGATGAAACCGAAAGGGCCTTTAGAGAATTATTCTGCCCCTTTCCAGTTAGGCTTCCAGAAGCCAACACAGCGTCTGTAGATGATATTATGCTGGAGAACATATATCCTGGAATCTGGGGCATTCAGCTATTACATTCTTAAATGACTGTATATTTTTTCAGCACAAAGATGCAAGAGCTTCCCTGATGTAACTCCACTAAGGCCAGTACTACACTAAGGATGATTTTGGTCCAATGTCAAAATCTAAGGGCAGCATTTTCTAACCAATTAAGTAATTTAATCTGTACTGTAATTGAACATCAAACTGTCTTTCAGAGGTGCTGAGCACTCCCACTTTCTGTTGAAATCAGTGAAAGTTGTTAATCAGCATGTCTGAAAATATGGCCACATTCATTTAAGTACCTAAATATGTCTTTAGGGGAGAGATTTTTAAGGGCATCTAGGTTCCTTAAAGATCCAAATTTTCAGTGGGATTTTCAAAACGATTGTGTAAATGATAATAGGTTATTATTGTACTCATGAAAGGGCATAGAAATTGTGCAGGACATGCCTTGGAATGAGTGGGTCACCATGAACTTACAGACAGTGGACTTCAATAAGGTAATGAAATTCAAGGCCTACCAAAAGTGGGAGGTTGGGGAAGAGGGGAAAGGATTCTGTTTTAGAGATCAAGAGTGTTATGCCACAGCATCAACTCTGTATGAGGGTTCTGTTTTCTCTGTGAGGTTCTGTTCCCTGTGAAGAGTGAATCTATTGGACTGGACGAGGCCAGTGGTTCAGAGCTGACTTTGAAGCAAAACCTAACTGGACAATCAGTAATATTGAACTGATTATGCAGTGACCTGACAGCCAATGGCAACATTGACAGGACTTCACAGCATCCTGACCTACCTGGCCAGTGGAAACAGAGATGATACCTTAGTAGTGGACAGGTATGGGACCTGATAGAATTGTTCTTTCTATACTGGAGCAGACTGGTGGAAAGAGCCACTCCTTGATGCCCCTTTTCTATGACTGAGATGAATTGGACCTGGCAGTAGGATTTTAGTTGCATGGGGTTTGTGGTGGAATTAAGATTTCTAGACCTCCAAAATTAGACAATTGTTATTTGGAACTAGGGTGTTGATCCAACTGCTAATACACTGATTTGGGTGTCTCATTTTGTTGTATGTCAATATACTGCTGGGGAGGGGGGCTCATGTTTCTTTTCATTGTTTTTTCCCAAATAAAAAGACATATGTGGTTCAATGTTCCCAAGGGTACTGAGAGTAGGGAAGAACCACCTGCAAAGGTGAACAGAGAAGTTTTATTTCTACTTCCCTGAGCCAGAAATAGGAGTATAGTTCTGCGTAAGGGGTCAGGTCACAGTTATGTATTTTGGTTAAAAAAATGTACCCCTTGGACAGATTGAATCTGGCCCTTGTTGCTGTCAGTGGCCCTTGGTGGAAGGATTACAAGGACTACATTTAAATTCTGGATCCCAGGCATAAAAATTAACATTGTTCTGTGATATTCAGTAGCTTCAGAAATTACTCTGTTAAAAGATTGTTACAATTATGAAATTAAAACAATGCTGGAGCGGAGAACAGCACTGCCCAAAAGGCTCATAGCGAACAGACTAGTTGAGCTGTGATGCCCAAAAACCACTGAGATGAACACTCAAGTATTGAACGTGTGACTGGAAATCCTGGGCCAGATCCTGAGATCAAACTGAACAGTAGTTAGTAGTGGCCTGGGGTGGGGGAAGAAAGAAATGTGGTTGGTGTACAAAGGTGACACGGTGCTCACATTTTCACTCCTTATTTTGTGTCTGCTGTGCGCAGAACCTGTCCCTTGTCTTAAATTACAGAAACCTTTTCTAATCTACACTGCTTGTTAATGTCCCCCAGGGATTGAAACCTGAGCCAGGGATAGGCAAAGTGTAGATACATCCCAGTTATGCCTTTTTTTTTTTTTACTTTCCTTTTCTTTTTTTCTCCTTCTGATCGTGTCACTCACACCAGCAACAGGAAGGTGATGACATAGTAGCATCTGTGCCACTAGAGAATCCTCCTTTGCACCAGGATGACTTTTCCTAGGGCCAGTTATGTTAGAATATGCCAATGGGCAGCTTAAAGTACATTCCACGCCCTAGAGGATCTGGCCGCAACATTTTTAAACACAGAACTTGGGTTAAAATAAAAAAAGAGCAACTCCAGGACAAAAGATGTATTGTTAATTCAGCTGAGCAGTGAACAGAGATGTGGGCAGGAGTAGGAGACCCAAAATGTCTTATACATTTGTCTTGGTATGGTTTGCAAAGGCCAATCCTGTTCTCAGCCGTATGGATGAGCCTGTAGATTTTTCTTTGAAGGTGTTTTTTTCTGTCCCTCCAGAGGCTATACCTGACTTCTTTTGGGGAGCAGTGAGAGACACATCTTTTTCGTAAGTTGAGTTCCTGAGTGGGATATATTAAAATGGATAGGATTGTATTTCATTGGCTGGATTGTGGTCGCATTAGATTACCTGTTTATGGGTAACATAAATGCCTGCTTTTAGTACCCAGCGCCCCTGGTGATAGCTGAAAAATATTTGTTAATAAATAAATAAATACATAATCAGGTTTTTGTTGTTGTTGCTGTGTGTGTATAATTAAATGTTTCCTTGATCTTAGAAAAGAAAATCAACTCTAGTTTTTTGGTATTAATGAACAATTGTCAGTCATTCCTTCATTATTTCTTTTAAGTCTACTTTGGTTGCTGCTTGACTTTTAGCCTTACTAATTTTACTTGTTCTTTCTGCATGAACTATTTCTGCTAATATGCTTGTTGGAGATTTGAAAACTTTTTCATGACATTAAGAAGTATAGTTACCTTATTTCTGTAATGATGCCAGGTTTTGGAGAGGTAATTTTTTTTCAACCACAACACTTCAGGAAACCAGAACCTAGACAGATGATTTTTCTGTGCTCTTATCTCCTGATGTGAACCCTGCAATAGAAAACCTGTAGTGTATATAGGAAAAAGTGTTTTGGGGCAGGAATTTGATTTCAACTTTAAGCTTAGGAATAGTTATAAGCAATGAGGGGGAAAGTAAATTTAAAACTCTAAAAAATATTTTGGTGATGTCTCTTTAAAAGGAAGACATTGACCTTTGGCTGGGACAGTCAAATAAAATTAGCCCAGTCTGCTTTTGTAAGTTAGGTTTTCTAGTTAATAACATATTTCTGAAGATCAGTTGTTTAATTTCATTCAAAGAAAGAGGATTACTAAAGACCAACTGCATTAATGTCTAATAATATTTATTAAAAGTGGTCTTACTGGCATTACTTCATTCTAGATACATTGCTGAATACATTTTCCTGTAAGAAGAACATGTGAATGCACATGGAGATGATGAAAACTTTTGCAAAGAACATTAGTTAGCCAAATTTCAGATATTTCCTTCTACTGTGACCCGTCCGTGCCCAGGGTAGCCCACTGATAATGCCAGGGTCAGGGCAGGCTGTAAAAGGAGAGCAGATTCTCCCAGCACTGGTGGGTGACACTGCAGTGAGACTTCCCAACCAGCCACAAACAGTGCTTCTGATTCCCCCACACTGGCTATCAAGAAGCCACTGTGCAAATACACACAGCCTCCTTTACTGCATTTCAGTCTCTGGCTCCCCAAACTGACACTAGGTCCAGTAAAGAGACCAGTTATTTAAACTCTATGCTCTTTACTAAAAGATTCCCTCTGATCCCAAAGGATCAGCCACAGTACCAGTTCACTATAAGTTTGGATCTTACCCAAAATACCACGCTGCCAGCCAATCCTTTAGTAACTAAAACTAAAGGTTTATCAATAAAAGAAAAACAAACAATAAGAGAAGTGTTAAAGGCTTAAAGCAATCAGATATTTACAAATGATTTGAAAGTCCATATATATCAGGTTTCTAGAACGATTGTGGAGTTGCAGGCTTGTATAGTCCCTCTGGTATACATCCAGTACCTGGATGGGTCTAAGTCCTTCAGTTCAGTGCAAAGTGTGTTGATCCAGAGGCGTGTCTGCAGCTGGACAGGAACAAAGACAAAATGGTTTCTGTGGTTTGATCTTATATACCCTCTGCCTCTGGCCATGTGGCTTGTGGAACTTTACAGGAACCCAAATGGAGTCCAGAGTCGCATGGGCCAATCCTGGTAACTCTTCAGGTATGCCTTTAGTTTCTTCCTGGGCCTTTGGCTTCTGTAAAGGACTTGATGGGCCATTAAGCCGGCTATTGTCCTGGGGCCTCTCTGTCTGGGATGTGTCTTCTACAGCACAGTTTGATATGTAGGTATATCAAAGATCTCCATAACTTTCCTCACACATATTACACATGAACACAATTATTATCATCTTATTCAGCATATCATAACCTTTCTGACAGTACCTGACATGGCATGTCTTACATGAATCCTTAGGATTTTGACATATTAATGTCAAACAACACAAATGCCCCCCCTCCCAATCCAGTCCGCATGACAGAGATGATGAAAACTTTTGCAAAGAACATTAGCCAGCCAAATTTCAGATATTTCCTTCTGGTCTTAAACTGAGTGATTTTTTTTTTAAAGTCTGGAAGTGCTGAGGTATACGTATTCTTAAAAGCCTCTGGCCAATGTCAAACATTTCAAGAGTTAGATCTAGTCTTTGTTAGTACAAGAGTAACTTCATATGATCAGTATTCCTCGACTTGACTACAGCATAATCCACACATACCCCAATAAGAGACACGTCTTCAGAATCTGCAGTCCCTTCTAAATATTGAAATGCATTAGAGATGTTGATCAAATGCCAAAGCTTGGACATTTTGTTCTCTAATGCTATGAACTTGGCAGAGTTTCCAGGAAGGAACAGTATTCAGCTTTTTTCATGATGTAAAAAGGAAAGCTAAAGAAAGTAAGAAAGGAAAGTAAACTTTCTAATATAATTTCTAATGGCATTTTGAAATTAGAAAAAGGCTTTAGACCTAGCACTTTCAGTCTTGGTCTCTGCTGACCCAGCTGACAAAGAGGCAAACGTAACTGTGTTCTTTAAAAGTTCATGGGACAGTAACTAGTACAAGTTTCCATAGCGACTGAGTTTTTAAAGATGAGTTGCTTCTCAGTGCAAAGAGAGGGAGAAAAAAAATCTGTTTTATTTTAATAATATTCTAACTTTTCAGTAAAAGACAATAGGCCAGCTCCTTAGCTGGTGTGTATAGGTATAGCAACTGACTTCAGTGCCATTATGCCAATTTATACTAGCTGAGACTCTGGCTTAGAGATGGGATACACTGACTCACCAACCTAAGGGACCTCCAGAAATTGAGAGGTGCCTTAAATTACCCATCTACAAATAGGACACTTCCTTAATTGCTCACCACAGTATAGAGGCATTTATACTTGCTTCCCAGCTGGTAGATCTTGCTTTGTTTGATGTAAACTGAACTTGGTTATCACGTGCCATAGATATGTTGGCACCACTTTCCATGCATGCTTTTTTGTTGATACACAGTTAGCTGAATGGGTGTGATTTAGAGTGGCAAACCAGATGATACTCCTAATAGAAATGAGGTCCTGAACCAATGCTCTGTAAAGTCAAAGGGAGGCTTTCAATTTATGTCAATGGGCAATGGATCAAGCCCTTAATGTATTTGAGGAAGGGTTGAAAGACGGAGCTTTTCACTAGGGAGAGAGGAAGTTTGACAGCTAAATTGAAAAGCAGCAATTGGCTGGTGTTATAGAAATGATGCGTGACATTAGGGGTTCATTCGACTACCACTAAGTTGAGTAGTACTGTTAGGCTATTCCAAGGTACTACTCAGCATGAGCAAGTGTGGCAGTGTCAGTCCCCCTGAGTAATAAACTGCATTTTGATTTCACTGCCTAATATCAATTGCCAACTTTGCTGCCGATGTACTATGTGACTTCCAGCAGGTCACGCAATCTCTCTGTTTTCCGTCTCTAAAATGGTACAATAGCCCTTTCTTTCTTCCCCACCCCCGCCTCTATCTTTCTTGTCCATTTTAGACTGTTTTCTGTGGCCCAGACTGAATATGTTTTGCACGGCATCTAATATAATAGGGCACCAGTCTCAGTCCAGGCCTCTAGGATTTCATGCAATAACAACAATAATCATGGCTGTATTAATCCAGGTGATAGGGGGAATTATATTCTGCTCTCCTAAATTCCCCATGCAGTTTCAGTTAGAATGCTGTTCAATTTCAAATCTGGTTGGAAAATGGGGGAGGAGATTTCTATGAAAAATTTCAATATTTTTTAAATTGAAAACTGCCAGTTTGCATGTGAAAATCAATATGGAAATTCCACGTTGGTGGCTCATGTGAGCCATAGGCTCTGTGCTTCATGTCCCCATTGTCCTGTATGGACCAGGCTCACTGTTTGGACTACATCTCCGATGCTGCAGCACAGCCCCCTTTCCTACTAAGCCCCACAGTAGGGAATCTTGGCTGTGGTGCATCATAAAAGAGGTATTAATTCCAGATAGAAAACCATAAGGAGAACAGGCGCATGAAGAGATGGAACTTCAATTCCCATGAGGCACCAAGGCAGTTTTTCTGAATTGACATATTTCAGGTGTTTTGTTTAGTCTAACACCCACTTTTCCATCAAAAGATAGTTCTGATGGAAAATGTTGAGCAGCCCTATTCCCTTCCTGTCCAAAGGTGCTCTAGTCTGTGGCCATGTGCTTTTAAACAGATGCTATGTTTCACCCTTTTGGTGAAACACAATGATTCTTCTTTACAGTTTGCAGACCATTTTGGGAGCCTTTAGAAGCAATGAAAAAATTGAATTGCTTGGGTGACAAGCAAGAAACTGTTTCTTTTACATTTTTTCCCTAGTGAATATTCACTTTCCTTTCTTGATAAAGTTGCCAGTGATCTAAAGCTGTAGTGATTGAAGTACTATCAAAACTAAGGTCATGTCTACGCTAGAGAGCTTACAGCGGTGCTTATGTACCGTCGACATAATTAAACCACCTCTGAGCAGTGGTAGCTATGTCAGCAGGAGAAGTTCTCTCGCTGACAGCCCTGTCCACAATGGCATTTATGTTGGTGTAACTTATGTCACTCAGGGATGTGTTTTTTCACACCCCTGAGTGACATTAATTATATTGACATAAGTGATAGTGTAGACATAGCTTACTAGGCCTAAAATTAGCGAGCAAGGAGGGTGAGATAATATCTTTTGTTGGACCAACTTCTGTTGGTGAGAGAGACAAGCTTTTGAGCTTACACAGAGCTCTTCTTCAGGTTTGGGAAACGTAAGGTTTGTCTTTATGTACAGCACCAGTGTAGCTGCACAGCTGTAGTGCACTACTATGCTGACAGGAGAGCTTCTCCTGTGGGTGTAATTAATCCACCTCTCCGAGATCTGGGGGTTAGGTGACTGTAAAGACATTGAGGTGTGAAATACAAGTCTGTAGTGTGGTTCTGGCCTTGCTCAGAATGTCACAGCTAAATACAAGATGGAACAGATTGTTTATCTTAAGCAGTTAACACATTTCAGGGACCATTCAAGGTGAAGGGGTCTGTTAACATACCTCCAGGGAGCAGGAGGGTTGTTAATGGGTTACAGATTGTTGTAATAAGCCACAAATCTAGTGCCTTTACTCAGTCCATGATTTTTAGCGTCTAGCAAAGTTACAAATTTATACTCAGAGATTCATCTTTTGAAAGTGTTGTGCAGGTGTCCTCTGAAGATGAGGACTGATAGGTCAGATGTAGAGTGAGTGCTTTGTGAAAAATGTTCACCCATAGGCCTAAAATTAGACCTTCCAGCTGTGTTTTGGTTTGTAGACATGCATAAGTGCATGTCACACTGCCCTCCACTTTACCTGTTTGCCTCAGCCTTCTGAGTGGGTGAGATTCTTATACATTTCATTACCCTGCCAACACAAAGAATTGAAGGAGGCAACCAGTGAAGGCAAATCGCCTTCCACATGCAGCAATTTCATCAACAGTATAAAATTATATCAGTGCTCACTAGTCTTCATCTAATTAGATTCAGCTATTTTCATATTTGGTCTTCTTAGAGTTTGTTCCAACTCTCACTGAAATCAAAGGAACTTTCCCAGTGATTTCAGTGGGCATAGGGTCTCATGCCATTATCTGTGATGGTGTATCATATGTATATAGACTAATGTTTAGCATTAAAAACAGTTTGTATATGCAATACTAAATCTGATAATCCTCGTCACATTGGAAATAATGATACACAGTAAAACACAAGGAAAAATACCAAAGAGTTGAATACAGATTGGAAGAAGTCCAGGACATGTTTTGTTAAGCTGGTACTGTGAACCCCCAAAATCTATATTGAATTGTTAACACATTAGAATAAAACTACACAGAGGTATATTTATATGTCATGAAAGTTTGTTTTGTCTTACAGAAGCAGGTATTCACTTACCAGCATTAGAACTCAATATATTTAGCCTGTAATATAGATCATGTTATATTTGGATGTTGTTGGTTTTTTTATGTTAAATCTAAATAAACACAGTTATGAAAACAAAATTACTCAGATAACATGCAATTGTCAGGCATCAAGTGGCTGAATGTAAAATGAACAGCAACTTTGAGCTACACAACAGGTGAGTGTCAAATCTGAAGAAGTGTGCCTTTTTTTTTTACTTCTTGGACAGAAAAAAATAAGTACATACTTAAAACACGTACATTTTACAATGAGCTCCGAAATGCAGATGGTTATAACTAATTTTAGACCACTCTTCACTCAGGTCCTAATGATGGTATGTTCATAATGCATGAAGAGATGTCTTGAGAAGTAACAGACACTTATAGACACATTCATCTATTTCAGAGTGAAAACTCCAAATGTATTATCTTCCTCCATCCTTGCTTGATAATGCTGTCTAACAAGGCTGGGTAATTACTGATGTCCCCAATCTGGGTGTCACTGAACACCAATTTTCTACATGGTCTGCTTGAAGATTAATTGCCTATCTTGTAGCAAAAGCTTCTTGTATCAAAAACTGACATATGAACAATGCTTTGCTGGATCATTATCTTTAATGTAACTAAATCTATAGTATGCTGATTGTTGATCAGCCATACTCAAATGCTGGCATTTCAAAAAAATTGCAAAAGAGATCTGAATATGGCAGAGATGTTCACAGTGTAGGTTTCATTTTAGTAAGTTCACTACAGCTGCTTTTGGCTTTCTGATGATGGATAAGAGTATGTTCTTGCTTTTATCCTACTTGGTTAGTGTTGGAGTTTGAATTTTAAATAAAGCACAAGGAGATTAAATACCTCAGAATATGTCTGGCTGCAAGATATGAACCCCAAGGAAATAATACTGTTTGAGCCACAAAGTTAAGCAGATGGCACTTTGCACAAGCAACACATTTGCAGAGTCTAAATTTGCTTGCAAGATGCTCTCACACTGAAAGTTTTCTTTACACGGGTAGGAGACGGGTTGGGGAGATGGAACAGAATTGTAGTTGATCACACAACTGCAGTTTGCTGCAGCTCCTTTTTGAAAGTGGATGGAAGCAAATGTACTTAGTATCTTTGTACACTAAATTTTGACCCTAATCTTTCAAGCTGCTTCACGTGGCTGGGCCCCTCTGTCCATACTTAACTCCATTAAGTCAGTGAACTCTGTAGGTTCACAAGAATTTGCTCTCATAGGCAGCTTGCTGGATTAGGGCCTTTGTTCTTTATTTAAAACCAAACAAAAAATGAACAAACCCTTTTAATTTTACGTATGTGTATGTAAATTTCGGTGAAATTCACTGGAATGGGAGGCAAAGAAATTTTAATCTTCTTTAAGTACAGAATGGGAAATGGAAGTTTCCCTCCATTCTCCTGTCAGTCAGCATGTTTTGTGAGGAGACAGGGTATTCCATTCTCCAGGAACATCGTTGGTTTGCCTCCTATGCCGAGGCTGAGATATGTGGACTGTTTTAACTTCCATCACCATCATGCTTGAGAAGAACAAATTAGCCTTTGTATTTCAGAGAAGTTTCTTCTGTGTTTCATCTCTGGGTCAGATTCTGATCTAGTTACTATAGGCATAAAAGCAGAGTAACTTCATTGACTTCCTTGGTTACTCCAGAACAGTATAAAACTCTCCATTAAAATTGTCTTCCACTTTCAACTATTTTATTAGTTTTAAAGGGAATTCTTACAAATGGAGTACAACTCAAGCAACTAATCTTGGACAAAAGCTTTTTAAGCATGACCACTGTAGCTGAGATAAGAATCTTGACCTCAATCTACAGAAAGGAGCAATTTTGTTCTTATCCTGTAATACTATTCCCCTTTTCAGTTTATATACCAGCAAAGTTATCTAACCGATTAACCCCTTTGTGCCCCCAAAATATTTGACCTATACAGACTAACACAGATCCAGAAATATTTTACATGAATACCAGTCACTGTGTGCATATGTAGTGTTTTGAGATTTTGAATTGAACATTTTTTGGGGTGGGAGGCAATACTGCACTTACTGACCGGCATGGAGAAATAAACTATGGTTCCGCACATAGACATACTTTACGCATATAGAAAGATATGTTCATACCTAACATTTATATTTTAAAACATCCTTTGATCTCTAATGGTGCCCTTTAAACATGTACACAATTCACTATTTTATTCTCCAACTGGTTTTGGAATTTGCTCTCTAATAATTGGCTGAGTTCATTTCTAGCGGTAGAAAACACTATGAGCCCAATCCCGCTTCTGTTGAAATTAGTATGAGTTTTACCATTCCCTTCAAGGAGAGTAGGATTGGGTCCCCAAATTATATGACTTCTCTAGAGTAAAGTGCTGAAGTTGTTTTGAATTACTCTGTATTCCCTCTCATCCCATCACTCCAAAAAAAAAAGCACAATATATTGAATGTCTTCAAGAACTGGAGAAATGTCATTGTGTGTAAAGGGTGAAGGAAAATATTCACTGTCTAATTTAAAGATTTAGCCCAAGTCGCATTTTTAAAAATCTACTTTTCTTTTGTCTCTGACCTTAAAATGTACAGTCATTTATATTTAATGAACCCTCCTGTGGACCACTGTGTCAAACTCAACACTAGAGAGTTTAATCATGAATCTGAAAGATTATCAAATTGGCGACTACATGATATTGCAATTAAAGTCAGCTTCAGCTCTTAGTTGTCTTTTCTCATCAGATGGAAACATGGAGTTTCAGAAGCTCTTAATTTTCAAAGTCTTTACTACCGTGTTTGCCTTTCAGTACTAATGGGAGTTAAAATCAAGGTAACATGAAACATCCCTAACAGGTATAATTTGAAAGCAGGACTAAGTTCGATGAATTTCATGAAGCCTGGCCTGAGTTTTGATGGAACGTGGGCCCCTTACAGTTTGGGATGGTAACCCTAAACTCAACAATTAAAGAATTAAACAATTAAATTAAGTTTATAACTGATTCAATCTTCAGTCTTTTTACCTTAATCAGCTTATCTATCTACATAGCTATATCATAATAACTGGCTTATATAGCACTTTTAATCTTTTCATCAAATGTTTTACACAGGAGTTGAGAATTGCTTCCTTTGTCCACTTTATAGATGGGGAAACCGAGGCCCTGAAAACTGATGTATCTTGACTATACAGCAGGCCAATGGCAGAGCCAGGAGAAGAATCCTGGTGGCCTGACCCCCATTCTGGTACTCCATTCACTGGATCACACTACCTCCTATTTAGGTATCTATATCACAAAGTGAATACATATCAATGACATTTTAGAAATAGAAGTACCTTTTAAAATAACCAGCAGCACAAAATTGAGCTGGTTCCGGTCAATATCAGAACCGTGTGAAACTTTCCAAACAGATATTTCCATGGCATTTCTCCTAAATCAATGCACAAGACTTTAGGGCTATAATTCTGAGTAAAGCTTCATTTTTGTCAAAATAGAGGAAATGAAACTTATACCCGCAAAAAAGGGAGGGGGTGGTTTGCAATGTTCTTTTATGACTTTTTGTTTTCATACAGGAATTGGCAGTGAGATAGAAACCATAATTCAGAATTTTTTGATGTATTCTATTTAGGCAATGGGATAATATGGTTTTGGAGAGAAGAAAATAGGTAGGATAATGTTTACATATAGAAACACACTTTTGCAGCATGAGGGATGAAGGGGGTGAGGCAACTGTGGGTTCAGCTGACACTGGGGATGGAAAAGAGGAGCACTCCACAAGATGCAGCCACTTTATTTCAGATGTAGTGTGGACCATACAATATATGCACTGTACAAAGAGGTTTGTGGGAAACAGTAAGGTCCATTATGAATGCACTACCAGAGCAACTGCTGTGATGTTGATAAACTCAATGCCAACTCTGGCCAAGGCTGTAGGCCTTAGCTAAGAACGGACAAACTCACATGTGGAAACCAAACCCAGCTCATGCATATGTTAGTTTTGTTCAAAACAGGTATTAGTCTCATTTTTTGTGTGTGTTTAGATTCTATGAAATTCTTGTAAGTTGCTGTGTGCATCAATCTCATTTACAATGTCCGTATGCCAGGCTATAAGGTAATATGTAAGTTTTGCTTTATAAACTTTGAAGATGTTTGCTCTGAACTTGTGAATCCAGGCATGGGAATCATCCTCCCAGCCCATTAAGGAGGCCTATCAAGATTAAATGAGCCATTAAGGAACATCACGATTCAAAGGATTGGTGAATGGCCTATCACACCTTGGAAATGCTACATGCAGGGTAGCTCATCTCACAGCCTGGAAGGCAAAATATAAAACGAGGTCACAAGAAAATTTTTCATCTCTTTGCTGTTTGAAATCTCACAGGGCCAGAGACACTTAACTAAGGCAGAGCTACCCAGGGGATACCCCTGGATCTGCCCTGAAAGACATTTTGAATGTACAGAGTACTACATCTCTGTCATCTTTAGGAAGCATAGATGGTAACTCACTTGTGTGTATATGCTTGCTTGCTTTAACCTTTACAAAAACTCTCTCATTTCTTGGCCCTAGTTAATAAACCGTTAGTTAACTACAGGACTGGCTACAGGTGGTGTCTTTGGTATAAAATCTAACATATAAACTCATCGAGGGTAAGTGACTGGACTCTCGGCACTGGGAACAACCTGAATATTTTGTGATCTTTGGTGTAAGTGACCCTTTATCACCAAGTCCATCATGCATGGGTTGCAAGATAGACTGGAGAGTCTAAGGGGACTGTCTGTGACTCTTTGGGAAGACTGTTATAGTGATACAGAAGTTCACATTTGTTACTGGGTTGGTGAAATCTAATTACAGAACATACCACCAGTTTGGGGTGTCTGCCCTGTATTTGACAGTCTGCCCTGAGGTAGGCACTTATGCTGTGAGCCACTCCAGGCACTGTGACATTCACAAAAAGAGGTTCCTGGCCCGCGTTAGGGTGTATGCCCACAGACTCTATAGGCCTGATTTTTAAAGGTAATAAGATACAGATAAGCACAAGTGGGCTTTCCAAGAGTATTTAGACACCTATTTTCCATAAGAATTAGGCCCATGGAAGTTAGGCATGTATGCAATTTTGAGAATGCTACTCCAGGCTAGATTCACAAAGGGAACATAGACATTCATGTCAGCATTTATGTATCACTGGCATTCACAAAACTTACCCTCAGTTGCTATCTTCCGCTGTCGTTGCTTAAAGTCTCTAGATACCTACGTTTTTGCTAGTAAAGTACTCTAGAACCCTACATGTTTGCCAGTGCAAAGCCAGCTAAGTCCTGATACTTTCAAGCTGTCTAGCTCATGGCTAAGCCCCACCAGGATTCACAAACTTTGTATTTTTTGCTGATCTTACTTTTGAGGCCTGATCTGAGTATACCTTAAGTTAAGGCAAAGGGGTTGCCTCATAAGAGTAGTGTGTGCATTCACCTAGCCTGGGGGAGACACAGGTTCAAATCCCCACTCTGCCTGCTCTGGAGAAGGGACTCTCTCTCACGCCCCCATGTAAGTATCCTTGCTAGTGGATGTTCTGGGAGGGGTCTCTCTCTCCTTCTTGCATGTTGAAACTATTTCATTTCATATGAAGCTCTTCAATAGTCATTGAGTGTGCGAGAATGATGGTGTAGTCTAGTGGCTACTATGCTCACCATGGAGAGCTGTTTTCAAGTTGCTGTTTCAGAGCCAATTTGAACCTGGGTCTTGGCATAAGGGTGGGTTTTTGTGTGTATAAGACTGAACTGGTCTAAGCATCTAACACCAGGAGAGAGTTCACTGCTGTGAATCCTGAATGAAGAGAACACATTCATCCAGTCCAAAATGGGGCCCCTAACTCCCCTTGAGTGGCAGGTCTTAGGGTCCACCCTTCTCCTCACTATATCTTATTGGCTAGCTTGGCTGGCTGGCTGCCTGCTCAATGTGCTAGCATCTGGGATTTTTTTTTTCCAGGCATCTGACTCTCCCCATGCATTTCACCAGGCAGCAGGGTACCTTAAAATTCCCCTTGTGAATCTAGCCCTAGGTGCCTACCTGCATCTTTAGGCACTCACATTCCTTTAAAAATTTGACTTTAAGTAGCAATGGTGCAGAGACATCTTGCTTTTGTCAAGCTCCCTCTCTCTCTTTCAAGGTTCTGCTTGGAATCACCTTCCCTTATTCATGTTTCTCCTCACTGCTGGTCTTGGGATCTCCCTCTGTAAGAAAACCATATACCAAAGACAGCAAACAATTACTAGAGAAATCCTAGCCACCTTAGGAGCCAGTGCTAAAATCCCAGTACTTCATTTCCAGTAATACTTATACAGGAAAGCACTTATAACTGCTGGTGCTAAAATAAATCTTTTCACCTCTCTACAGGCTACCATGACTGCTCTTTGCTAAAGAGGGAAGATTTGCAATCTCTCCTTACATGTAGTCAGCATTCTGCTCACTGGCCCATATGGTGATTTACCTTCCCTCTGAAGTCTCCTAATCAACACGTGGGACTGGTTGTAAACCAAACTCCTGCTACCTGCAACTGTGGCATTAACCATGTGAGCAATAGAAAGTGTATAATAGCGTGTAGGCCAGGCAACAGAGAGGACCCAAGATTAGCAACACAAAAAAGTAAACAGACGCAGCAGGAACAACAAGATCAAAAGACCTTATTGAATTTAAACTAGAAAATACATATAGAGTTACATAAACAAAGCTGCATCAATAGAAGAAACACTAGTAGTAAAACTGCCCTAGCAGGATCCCATAGTATATGCAAAGCATTACTGATTCTTATGACAGACATCGCAAATAGAGGTACAAAAATAAAATGTAATCAATTCAGGCAACATAAACCATAGCAGCAGAAGCATTACATAATAGGCCTGCTTGCTATCCTGCAAACTCAGTGCTAAGCAGAATACCATAGTAGATAGAACTTAAGGATGTAATGTTTTGCTGGCATTACTTCAATAACAATTGCTAAGTATTTCTGAAAATCCAATCTTAAATTAAAAGACTTGGATTCCATTCTCAGCTCCGCAGCTTACCTGCCATGTGATTTTAAGCAAATTACTGATTTTTTCTGTACCACCATTTCTCCATCTGTAAAATGGAGATAATGATATTGACAGTAATTACCTTTTTAATGAATTACCCAATAATGAAACTCACTTAAGGGCTACATATTATACCTGAAGTATTACAGTGTGACCTATGCACTGAGCAAACTCAACTGCAAGACTGTAGATGAGAAATTCAAAATATAATACAATCAGATACAAAAACCTATGTCAATCCTGTACACTTAAATGAAGTTTATACTTTTAAATACTCAAATGTCAGGAAATGGAAAAGTTCAGGATCACATTAAAAATCTGGTGGGTGAAGGATTTATTTTCTAAAGTTTTGCAGCTTCCCTGTTATGTGCTAATCAAGGGTGCCTGAGACCATGCTAACTAAACAAGGTAGACGTTACAAGGCTTTTCAGGTGAAACACCTGAAAATAATTGAAGTCTCATTATGTTCAGTTAACAGGTTTAGCTGCTAGGTGCCCTAATCTATATAAAGGGAAAAACTGTTCCCTTTTCACTTTGTTCTGGGAGTTTGGGTGTGGGTGGTTACTGCTTTTTGCAGTAATAGGAGCAGGCTAGGGAATTAATCTTGATGAGTGATAAGTTCACAGTAGGCACACAAAGAAGAAAGATAAAAATATAAATACTTTAGTTGGAAGGTTGCAATTTCTTTGAATTCAGAATGATTATACACAAAAACCCCAAAATAGAGAGAGGAAATGGGCTGTTTCTAAAGGCCGAGACACTGCTCATTTCTCCATCTTGCCTTAAGCTGGCTGTGTTTAGACTCCTTGACTGCTGCCTCTAGCTGTTTCACTACAAAGCTCTCTAGTTTACAAGTAACCCTTACTGCTTTGAAAATGTTAGCCTGCAATTCCTATACAGCCCTTAATAGGCAACAATGTTTCTCATATGAAGTCCACCAACACACAATCTAGTCAACATGTGCTTTTGATCCTATCTTCTTTATTACTGTATTTGTTTCATTTGACATCAGGCACTGACCCATTTTGCCTTCTAGATACAACATAAGTATGACTGGATGTAGTGATTAGGATTTTGTGGTATTAATAAACTGTAAGGGATAAGAAGAAACTTATACATATAGTCTTCTGAAATTCAAAGATGACAAGTCTAGCTGATGTGGCAACAATGGGAATATGGAGAAAAGAATGCCTTGAGTTGTCTACTCCTACAATCCTGATGCTGGAAGCTTTTAAAAAAAGTTAACGGTATGATAGAGGGAAAACAGAGTTGTTCTGCAACTTCCTAAGTCAAACTATTTCATGTGAAATATGGGGCATAGTCTGAAATCTATTACCATTTCTAGTGTCAGGGCTTTGGAATAACAACCACAAATTCAAGAGAGAAGCAAAGGCTATTTTACTTGTGAATTAAATATTTAGTTTTCACTTAATCAGTGTAAAGCTTGCAGTGAAAAATAACAGGAGGTTTTGGTAAAGTAATAATATGAAATATGGTTAGTTTCATCTGCTGTTTTCATATTTTATAGAAAAATAGTCATCTGTTACCAGATGTGGGTGTGCATGCTGCTTTCACTTCTATAGATTTAAAAGTCCTACCCTACATCCTACAAGGTATTCACAAACTTCCGCACATGAAATTATTCAATCCAGATCGTATTTAATCTTTTTTAAAATGTAGATTTTATGAGAGTATTGATTGAAAGGTTTCTTCAATGGCCCAGAATACAAAACATTTAAAAAAACTTCACTTACTTACTTCACTTACACAGTACTTCAAGGTAAATTGAGATGTCCTATATAGTGTGGCAAACAGCAGTTTAACTACCTAATTTTATCATAATAGAAATCTATATGAATCTTTAAAGCTAGAATAATATATTACTTATAGCAGAGTGATAAGCCTAATGGATTGGAGGAGGAAAAGGAATAATATGTTGCTTTCCATTGTTTGGAAATAACCTATCTATGCCTAAATAAGTTAGACTTAGGGGAAAATGTGAGTATTCACTCAGACTTTAAAATGAACTCATTTCAGGCAGGCTTAAGTCCCTTTTTTGTGTCTGTTTTCCATGGACATCTGAGTAATCACAGTAACTCATATGAATGTACACAAAATAACAATTTCAAGCTTGCATGCTTGAATACTTGCAGAAATTTAAATGTAAATTCACACATGAGGATTCACCTTGGTAATGGAATATTTTATATGTCATAAGATACTGCTTGATACAGCAGAGGGTTACCAAAACCCTTCAATGGTGTCCTGGGGTGTTAGCTGTTAAATGACTTGGAGAAGAACATCGCTGTGAATTTTTTTAATTGCTTTTAAGGTTTTTTAGTTTTTTTATTAAAATTCAAAGTTTTGAAGATGTGCATTTTGAAAAATTTTGACCAGTAGTTGATAGAAAAACAGGGGAAAATAGCACAATTATTTTTTTCCCTATTCTTTTTTATACTGGAAAATGTAGATTAGTTCTGTCATTCACTTTGTTCATTCCTATTGCATGGGACATTGTTTGACACAGTAAGGTGAGGGACGCCCAAAACCCATCACCAGAATTCTTAAGTAACCCAAATAAGGATATGGCCCCCTTTTTTCCAGCTACACATCCATGCACCCCATGCAAATAACATGTAATTGTGATGAGAGGGGGGAAAAAACCTGTAAACCTATCCAATAAATCTTATTTTGGGCTTTTTTTTTTCCTGAGAATGATTCCTCCCCAAATGTCCATATGATCCAGAAAATAAAATGTTATTTTTCCCCTTCTAAATTTCATCATGCTGTTTATCTGCTCTCTCTTCTGAGCTACTGCTTTCCCCTGAAAAATTCAAAACCTCAGTAGCTTCTTTAGTTTTTCTTTTGACTCTACAAATAACATTGAAAGAATTGGAAATAAGAAAAATAGCAGGTGACTTGTGATTAATGACAACTAACACAACATGAATTTTAAATATTGAGTATCAAATTATTGCAGTGCACTGTTCAGAATAATTCTGTAGAATAGATTCCTGTGAAATAATTGCTCCAGTGGAAGCAAGGGAAAGGGGGTGTTACTTTCAACATTTATATTGCTCAACAGTGAACCATACAGCTAAACAAGGGGTAACCCTATTAGACACTAAAGGGAAATCCCATCTTCTCCTTGCTGGTGAGAAGAATAGAGGGGTTGCAACTATTTCACTTCTTTCAAGAATTCCTTTAATGGCTTCTCCCATTCTGTGAACAGATTCACCTTCTAAATTTTACATCTCATCTTCTCTCTGGATTTCAGCCATTGTTTCCTCTGACATTCTCTTGCTGGTCCTATACCTTTTTAGCTGTCTTTCCTTATTGCTGCCTCCATATCCATGCACTTTTCATGCAACACTTCTCTCTCTCTCTCTCTCTCTCTCTCTCTCTCTCTCCCCCTCTTAAACACACATTCTGGGACCTGTCCCTGCTATTCCGGTGTGCAAAATATGGTTCTGTGGTCACCAATAAAAAGGCAAATGTTTAATAGTAATTACTCATTACCTGTGATGCCACAGACTATTCTCCTCTAGTACAGAGAAATACTGAAGCGCCTCCGATTCCATCATGACTGTTGGTAAATAGACACTTTAAAATGGTGCAGCTGTAACCTCCCTCTCCTTCCCTTAAATTTCATCTAAATTAAGTAAGACTTTCTGCTCCTACCTGCCTATCTCTTCTGTTAGGGATTCAGACTGACTTCAATGAGTTTTCAAGCACACCCTTAATTGTTAGTTTGTAGCCATTCAACTTACAATTTAAGTTCCTCAAGACCTTTCTAAAGCATCATGCATGCCTGTTCCTCTCTTTGAGTAATAAATAACCTGAACAGCTGTAGTCTAATGAGGGAACAAAGAGCTGATTGTGGTTCTTTTGGGTTTTTTTTCCAGTAGTTAATGTGCAAAACCCAAAGGTCTTTGTTAAAATAAGTTTATATATGTTATATGCAAATATTTCCTCTCCAAACACTGGAGCTGAACCAATAATATATGATATCTTGTCTCAAGAATAAACACAGAGGATGCTAAATTGCTTCTCTTGAGAATCATCAGTGACAATGGTGCTCAAGAAAAAAGAGGAAAGAACATGTGTGTCATTTACATCTCTTCTGTCTTTGTTCTTTGATGACTCCACTAGCATTCCAATTATTCTAAGTGCATATCTTTTTTTAACAAGGCATTTTAATTGTTTTCCTACCACTTCCATGACATCAGACAATTAAAAAAAAAAAAAAAGCCCAAACCAATCATACTCATTTGTAAAAGCATTATGCTTGTTATGATGCAACCACCTGCACCTAATGTTATCTTTAGGGGCATTAATATCTTAGGTTTTCCAGAAAAGAGTCAACACTTCTGAAAATGAAGATTGAAAAGATAAGCCTCAGTGATAGCTATAAAGGACTCTGCAGACAATGTCTGACAATAACGTTCTGTGAGAGCTGGCTATTTGAGTCGGACTCATTAATTTCGTTTCTCTGTGGAGGCAAATTTGATAGCTCAGCTGTTCCTATTAGCAGGGCAAAAAGGCTCTGAAAAGTCCATAATCATATTCAGTTATGACCTTTGATCTTGTTCATCTCTTATTCTAGTTTAACCAATTTTTTATTAGAGTTCTTACTTTTCCAACTGACTCTCTAATTTGTTATGTGCAGAAGTTCCCCAGCTCCTTCATCAACTGAAATTTTAGTGTTAACACAAAATGAGGTTTGCTTAATTTTTATTCACAGTCTATAACCAAAGGATTCTGGTAAATTCAATAATATGGTACAATTTATTCATCACTTTCTAATATCCAAAGCCAATTCAAAATCTTGAAGGGTATGTCTCACAGTATTTGTAGTCGGTTCTGCTATTAATTTATTTCTGCAAACATATGGTACATAGATTAATAGAGGCTGCTGTGATCACTTAGTCTGACCTCCTGCATAACATAGGCCATGAAACTCCCCCAAAATAATTCCTGGAGCATATCTTTTAGAAAATATTCACTCTTGATTTAAAAATGTGTTGGGGTGGAGACTCCACTACAGCCCTTGGTAAATTGTTTCACTGGCTATGCCTTATTTCCAGTCTGAATTTGATCAGCTTCAACTTCCAGCCATTGGACTGTGTTATACCTTTCTCTGCTAGATGGAAGAACCCATTATTAAATATTTGATACCCGTGTAGATGCTTTATAGACTGAAATCAAGTCACTACCTTGACCTTCTTTGTTGGACTCAAGGAGTTCAATCTATTTAGTTTATCACCATAGGGCAGGTTTTCTAATCTGGTAGCTCTTCTCTGAGCCTTCTCTTTTTATCAACATCCTTTTTTTAATTTTGGACACCTGAACTGGACCCATTATTCCAGCAGTTATTGCATCAGTGCTAAATAAAGGTATGGTTGAAATTATTAATAATTCTAATATATGACCTATGTTCTTTTTTTCTAAAACATATAGGTTTATATTTAGCCATATTAAAATGTGCCCAATTTACCAAGAGATTGTGATCAATCTGAATCAGTGACCTGTCTTCTTCATTATTTATCACTTCCCCAATTTATCAGTGGTGTTTCTATGTTTTCTTCCAGGTCATTGATAAAAATGTTTCAAAGCATAGGGCCAAGAACCAATCCCTGGGGGACCACACTAGTAACACTTACGCTTGATGATGATTTCCCATTTACAATTACATTTTGAGACATATTAGTTAGTCAATTTTTAATGCATTTTAGTATGTGCCATGTTAATTTTATTTTGGTCTAGTCTTTTAATCAAAATATGATGCCATATCAAGTCAAACGCCTTGGAGAAGCCTGTGTCAACACTCTTCCCTTTTTAACAAATCTTGTAATCTCATCAGAAAAAAAATCAGTTTAGCTTGACAGGATCTATTTCCCATAAGCCTGCGTTGATTTGCATTAATTACATTGCTTTCCTTTAATTCTTTATTAATCAAGTCCTGTATTAGTCACTATATTATCTTGCCCAGGATTGCTGGCAGGCCTGTAATTACCTGGGACATCCCGTTTACCCTATTTAAAAATTCGCACATTAGCTTTATTTTAGTCTTCTGGCACTTCCCCAGTGTCCCAAGACTTATTAAAAATCAGCATTAATGGTCCATCAAGCCTCTCAGCCAGCTCTTATAAACTCTTAGATGAAAGTTATCTGGTCCTATTGATTTTTAACTGTCTGGCTCTAGTATCTTCTAACATCCTCCAGAGATACTAGTGAAATGGAAAGAGCGTTTCTCATCACATGAGACTATATCATCTGTTTTCCCCCTGTTGCAGAACAAAAATATTTCCCCCCCATTTCCCCCTGTTGCAGAACAGAAATATTTATTGAACTCTTGCCTTTTTTTGCACTGTTATTGATAATTCTACCATTTCCATCCAGCAGTGCACCAATATTTCTGTCAGGATTCATTTCGTTCCTAATATGCTTTTAAAAAACTCCTTATTCTCCATACCTCTGTGGGCCATAGATTTCTTTTCGTGTCCCCTTGCTTTACTTTTCAATTTTACAATTCCTAACTTCTGATTTTATATTCATTATTATCAATTTTTTCTTTCTTCCATTTGCTATGTTTTTTTATTATGTTTGTAATTGCTGGTTTTATAAAATCAATAACTGTCAGCCCATTGTGGTTGGATTGCTAGCAAATGGCCATCCTTTGCTCTTTCTAGCCCATTCTAGTTGTTCTGGCTGGTCAGTTGTTGGTTTGTTGTGGGGGAGGTTAAACAAAAATTAATATTTGCTACAGTTAACTGGTAGCTGTGACACTTGTGATGTCTTCAAAGCATGACAGTGTGGGTGGCAGGGCAACGTGCAACACCTTTTCAATCGAAAGCATTGTAAAACAACATTTTACATATAATCTATTGGGCTCTATCTTGCATTACATGTGTTGACTTCATTATGAATCAATGTCTTTATGCAGTGTTTAAAAATTGACCATCAAAAGCCATCACTTAACACTATGAAATCTTATGTTCAGTTCAAACATGAAATAAAATGGAACCTTGATAAAATAATTCAGGGCTGCAAGGGTACATTATACAAACTTTGGTTTAAAGGTGATTGGAGTCTTGCTTGAGTCATGCATTCAGTGCTGAGCCCTGCATTAATTAAAATAATGTGAAAAACCCTAAATAGAATAAACCTGATTTACACACAAGTAACTGAGAATGAAATCAGACCAGTTGTGTGTCTGGCTCTCTGAGTTCTCTGAATATTTATTTTATTTCTTAATTTTTAAAAACATGTTCATCATAATTGTCTCTGTCCATGAACATACGTTAAAACGCTTAAAAAATCAGCACAACAAACCTCACTTAACCTCTGATGTACCACTCTTTAGCCACTTGGGCAACAGCCTGAATTAGTCTTCACATTATGCCTGAAACACCATCAGACTTTGGTTCTATTGTACTAACAGTCAAGGGTTTTCCAGCCTCCCTGGACATTTCAGTGCAGAAGCATAGATGACAGTGACAAGATCCAGATCCAAAATAAATGGTTATGAGAACCTGACCAGATAGAGATGTGGGGAAAAAAACTATTTTGCAAATGAGGGGTTGTTGTCATTAAATGCGGTTTAATCCAAAGCACCAGGAGGGGTCTACCCTCAAGCTAAACTTAGTGCTGAAATGGATACATTGACATTATTGCCTTTACTTTGAAACAGACAATCTTGTTTACTGAGTTTCGGACACCATCTCTGAACAAATGCTAATACAGTGAAACTATGCTTCAGGGCTAAGTCTGGTCAGTGTAAGTTTGAGGAAGGACTTTCCTCCTCTACCATAGTACACAGCACAATTGGTCAGGTGCATTATACAAGAGTCTGCTTTGCTGCTGTTAAGCTATGAATCAGTTCCTTGACACTCTCTAGCTTGTCTGCCTTGCTAGCAAACTCCTCAGGACTCTGCCAGTCCAAACTTTGCCTTGCAGGTAACAATCAGTGAACCCCAGTTCTCAAGTTCCCCAAACGCAGCTTTCCATAAGGTCCAATCCCTCTCACTAGAACCTCACAGAAGTTATCTAGTTCTCTCTCTACAAAGAGAAAGATCACACATACCCTGTTAATAATTTCATCCTTTCCAAACACAGCTCTGAGATGGTTTTGTAATAAAGCAAGAATAAATTTATTAACAAAGACCAGGTATTTAAGTGATAAGTAAAAATAGAAAAGACAGGTGTGGTTAGAAGTAAAAACAAAAACCAATGTCTTTGAATGTGCTTGTTAGTGACTAAAATGTAACTTCAACAAGTTGCAATCTTCGTATAAGCAGGCTTCTTACCTATTGTCTGTTTTCAGCTACTCTTGCCTCCTGCGCCAGGGGTATTCACCTTTCAAGACCTTACTGCCAAGGGTGTGAATCTAGTCCTTCCTTGAATAACTTTAGCAGTTGCCAAAAATTGGTTTCTACAAATGCAAACCAATTGTCAGTAATAGTTTCAGGAAATTCAAACCCAGGACAAATGTTCTAATCTAATGAGACACTTGCTGGATGCTGCAGGCATTAATCTTGATGTAAGTGACACTGAATTGCTGAAGTATTGGCAAGCATGTCTAGTAACTACTCAGCCTGTTTTCCTCCACTGGTTCTACTTTATATTGACTCCTTCATCATTTGCCAGTTCCCTTGTGAATTTCCTATGGAATGCAAACCGCCATTTAGGATGAATATAAACAAAAATTAAAATTAAACTGGAGATGTTTTCTTGTGGATAAGGCAAAAATGACCCCCTAAAAGTGCTCCCAAATGTCCCATGAATAATACAGAAAGAGTTGCCCTTGATTTGCCCACACACTCTCTTGCTGAAGACAATCCTGGGATATTTATGACACACAATGGCAATATATTTTAAGGCTATCTTATCAATATCCTTTGCCTCTCTTTTGAGTATGTGTACAATTATTCATTGGCTCTTCCTGTCAATGTTATAATGTGACGGTGAACAAAAGTCTGGGAAAATATGTGGTTATGATAGATGTCTCCATTTTCCTTTCTAACATTAACTTTCCAGTCATCAGTACAGCAACATGCACATTTTCTCTAAAGGGAAATGATGGCTTTATTTTAGCACTTTACACTGTGTGCAGTGTATGCTAAGAACATCACAGGGATGGAAATTTATCTGTCTTACTTATATATGGGCATCATCACCCCCGGGCACCTCATAATCTGAGCATCTCATAATCATTAATGTATGTATCCCTCATCAAACCCTTATAAGGCAGGCAAGTAGTATTATTCCTAGTTTACAGATGGTGAATTATGGTGTGGAGAGAGACAAATGACTTACCAAGGTCACACAGGAACTCTGTGGAAGAACAAGGACTTGGACACAGATTGCCTAAATCCCAGGCCAGTGCCCAAATCAGCTTGCCTGATTATCCTCCACTCCAAAAGTACAGCCTCCTACCATCTTAGCTAACGATAAATTGCCAGTCTATGTTAGAACTATAGGACTTATGGTACCCAGCTGAGCAATTCAGAATTTTTGTTGCCTTAACATTTTATCTATTGTTCTATAAGCTCTCTAATACCTCAGCTAACTTTGCCAATGGGCTCCTTGAGATAATACAGGGCTAGCTGCATATAACACCCTCCCTCCCCCTCCTCCCCCCGGTCTTTCTGAGTGAATCCCTCAGGTTATTCTTTCTGGGTTGGAATCCAGTAATTCTTCCATTTTTATATTGGGTGTCAGGCTACAGCACCCTGTGTACTAATCATGATTACTCAGGAGACCCGATTGGGTTCAACACATCGCAAGTCTTTCCTTCGAGGGCTGTCACCAAACAAACAGATGTGCCATACGCTATTCACAGATACTTAAAGAGCAGTTCCAAATCCATCATTCTCCTTCCCTTTGCCTGGTACATGGCATGCTGTAAGTCCCTTCACACAATTCTAGAGTCTTCTATGCAATGCCTGCTATCTGGGATTGCTCTCCTGTATCTCTCTCTTGGCCTCATCAATTTTCCAACTTTCTTCCTATCCTATCTTATCCTTCCCTTTGCCTCTCTAGTTTTTTCCTTCTCTGTGAATATTTATTTAATTTTTCAAATTATTTTGGGACAAAGTTTGTATGAAAGTTACCCTTTGGAATAGGTTTCCAAGGGAGGTTATAGAATCCCTATCATTGGAGGTTTTAGGTACAGGTTAGACAAACACCTATTGGGGATGGCTTAAGTTTTACTTGGTCCAGCCTCGGCACATGGGCCTGGATTTGATGACTTCTCAAATGTATTTCCAGCCATACATTTCTATGATTCTATGAATACTGCCAAGTTGGAGTAAGCCTCATAGTGATGCTGCCTTTAAAAATGATGAGATTATGGAGGGAGTATCCAACCATCTTCCTGGGGGAAAGTAGACCACCTGGTCACACCCTAAACTTAATAGTGACACTGATGGTAGAGGGAGAAGCAGCCCAACCTGTTGCTTCCTAAGAATATCTGAGGCTAGGGGAGGGTAATAAACATTGAGCCATCTCCTGAAGAGGTTGGAGACTTCCCAGTAGAATCCACTGTAAGGAGACTGTCATAAAGAACCAAGATAAGCAGGAAAGTTTTTTGTGCATTTTCTGAGACTCTTAATTTGCTCTCCTTTCAATTTTTCTTGAGTGTTGAAATTTATTTTTTCATTTTCTTGTTAAATGGTTACAATTCTAACAATAGATGGGTTTAAGGTGCAAAATTCAGATTTGGTTCTTGGCCATCTCTAAAACAAACTATAAATTCTGCCTGATATATTTTTTAAACATACATATAAGGAAGTATTTCTTTGACTGTCTGCAGTATTTTACATATAGGTATGACTCCAATAGGTTAAAAAACAATTAAAATAAATAGGTTCATCATTATATTTTCTGATTATGCTTATAAAGCCAGATACTAGAATGAGCTTTTTTTTATACATACTGAACTTTTTGATCTAATGGTATTTGCTAGTGATGTTAGCAATGGAATTGACAAGTACAATTTTTTAACGACTTGGTGACTGTGTGTGGTTCAATGATTAGATCAGTAACCAGGAATCAGGATTCTGGAGTTCTCTTCCCAGCTCCTCAGTGAACATGTTTGACTTTGGGCATCATTCACCAGCGTCTGTATGGGGTGAGACTAGTGCTCAGAGGTGGTACAGAGAATCCTCTTTCTAAATGATTGGCAGTTGGGTCTCGCTTACATGCCCAAAGTCATAACAATGGCCAGATTTGGGGTCAGGAAGGAATTTTCACAAGGTCAGATACAAAAAAATCTTGGTTTTGGGTTTTTTTGCCTTCCTCTGTAGCATGGGGCATGGATTATTTGCTGGGATTCTCTGGGCATATCTTTCCTAATCCATTCCCTGCCTTTGCAGGGGCCTTGGGTGTTACAGTAACTTGGCCCTCTTGTTCTCTGCCTATGTCACACTGATAGTCTATCTAAAGTGTTGGGGATCAATATAGGTATAGGTAGGTGAAATATAATGACTTATGATATACAGGAGGCTAGACTAGATCATTTAGTGGCTCCTTGTGGCCTTAAACTCTATGAAACTATTAAACTTCTTTGTCTCTTGATATGCTCAACCGTAGAATTATAATCAGTTTTAATTAACTGATTTGTAAAGTTGTCTGAAATCCTGACACAAAAGAAGCTGCTGTGTATAAAAGAAGTGCAAATTATTATTCACTATATATTGAGATCACCTGTGACAATACCATTCTTCAACAATACCACAACAATAAAACTCCACACTATAGTCCATTGTGAACAGGTACTTTTTAAAATGACCGTGTGGACACATTTGTCACTCTCTGAACGATTCAGAATGGGTACACTATTATAGTAGAATGCTGTGATTAGAGAATTAATGTGTAGAGGTGTTCGAGTGTATGGGTTGAAGGGTGATAGAAATCCAATGTTTGCACTTACATGACTAATACCTTGTGCTTTTAACAGGGAGAACCTCGCCTCTATAAGATTCCCTTATTCCAGCTTCCATCAAGCACTAACTATTATCTTTATGGCATTTAAGACCCTTGCCAACTATGTTTTAAATAAAACACAGAATGAGGTGTCTCTGGCAACTCTGACAGGTTACTAGTTTTCAGAAAGATTTCCCTGACGGGCCGTGTAGTACGTAGAGAGAGGAGATAAACATGCCACTTCGATCACTGTGACCAGCCTTGTAGCTTCTTAAGCATCATCACTATTAATTGGTGCTTCTATTTAGCTTGAAGAGGTGTTGCTTATTATTATTCACTGTGAATAACGCTGAACAAGTAACAACAAGCATTTTTTGGTGTATCTTTTGGACTCTAAATGTTTTGTTTCTTTGTAATAACAGGTAAGTTTGTTAAAAGAAATCTTCCTGCTCCATTTTTTTTATCTTCATGCAAAAAGAAGATGTAATAAAACTACCATACACCTAAGGGGGGCATAATTAAAGCCTAAATTAGGTCGCCACATATCTTCATCTCCCATTCAGGGCATGATAGGTCCAGTTTGTTTTATATTTAATCTGAAGAGTCTGAAGTCCATTGTAGTGACAGCTGAAAGCTTATTTCTCTGATGCAATTGAACCTGGAGGTATACTGGTCTGCTATAGTTGCAACCAAAAGCAATTTGGGATCATCCTGACAAAATCAAAATACATACAGTTCAATTATGATTGAATATGATTTGATTATGATTGAAAGTACAGTTAAGGCATTGTAGATAGTTCTCTGAAAACATCCACTCAATGTGCAGCAGCAGTCAAAAAAGCTAACAATGTTAGAAACCATGAGGAAAGGGATAGATAATAAGACATATCATAATGCCACTATAAAAATCCTTGGTATACCCACATCTTGAGTACTGCATGCAGTTCTGATCATCCTATTTAAAAAAAAATACCTTTTTCTGTACCTTTTCCAATTTTAATGTAACAAAAATGATTAGGGATATGGAACAGCTTCCATATGGGGAGATATTAAAAAGACTGACTTTTCCATTTGGAAAGGAGACTACTTTGGGGATATCATACAGGTCTATAAAATCATGACTAGTATGGAGAAAGTGAATAAGGATGTGTTCTTTATCCCTCCACATAACACAAGAACCAGGGGTTACCCAATGAAATTAATAGGCAGCAGGTTTAAAACAAACAAACAAAAGGCAGTTCTACTGCACACAACACACAGTCATCCTGTGGAATTCATTGTCGGGGATGTTGTGATGGCTGAAAGTATAACTAGATTAAAAAAAGAATTAGATATGTTCATGCAGGATAGATCAATCAATCATTATTTAACAAGACGATGAGGGATACAACCCCATGCTTTGGGTGTTCCTAAGTCTCTAAATGCAAGAACCTGGAAATTGCTCTGTTCTGTTCATCCCTTGGAAGCACCTGACATTGGCCACTGTTGGAAGACAGAATACTGGGCTGGATGGACCATTGGTCTAACCAAATGTGGCTGTTTTTATGTTCAGAACCATGAAGGCAGTGTGTGGGATGGCTTGCCATTCACTTTAATAGGTGTTATGAGGCTAAGAATGCAGTTATCACCTTTAAAGATTTATCTCTGAAGTCCTTCATGCTAAACAGCAGAATTCTCATATTGAATTTCTCATCATCAACCTACACTTTATAAAACTATGAACAACAAAACACATTATATTTTATCAGTGTATGTATAGTCAGTTTCTACACATGACATAACTCTCTTTGAATTGTTATACACAGTACGAGGCTTCCTCAGATCAAGCAGAAATGCTGTCTTCATAAAAGTAAAATTCACTTAATGGAAACCTCTGGGTATGTTTGCTTTATTAGATTTTGCTTTATTAGATTTGCATTTCTGTTACCTAATTTTGTTTCTTTTATAATGAATTGCTAATGCTTTTGCAAATAGGCTTGTCTCGGATGTCGGTGTGTTCAAAATAAAATCCCTACATTAAAAACCAAATCCAATTTGATATCTGTCCTCTGGACAGAGAATCATTTCACCAAAGAAAAGAATGACCTTTATTGTGGTGTTAAACACATTGTAGAAAACCAATCTTGGATAAAAATTATTTTTTCATAATACAATTAATACTATGATTGGGAAATTCTGCTGAAAATAGATTATCTGCTGTGGGTGGAACAATGCAACCGAGGAATATAGTTCAAGGTTCAACATTCTTATGTCAGCATTTCAAGAAATGAGGCAATGCGGTAGATCTAATTTACCTCGATTTCAGTAAGGCG
>ML675615.1:10801672-10822785 GCA_007922155.1 Mesoclemmys tuberculata
TCATATTGGTCCCTTCTGACCTATGAGTCTATGAGTCTATATGTGTTTCTTATTAATGAGTTTTTATTAGTATAGATACATTTAATAACTCCAGAGACATGTGACTGCTGAATTTATCAGCTAATAGTAAGAAAATATGCTATATTCCTATAGATTTGTTTGGATATTTTTGTGGAATAGTACATACTGTACAGTCAATCAGGATTCAATCATAGGTGATAACTTTCATTTAGTCAATAAATTAATGCCATTTGAAAATTTTCCAAAGCCTATCTAGAAAGCATGCTCAGGTACAAAGCATTAAGGACTAAACTCTCTTGTTTGTTACAGTGAATCAAATTACTTGACCATATATGTGTATTTGCACCCTATAACTTCAGTAGTTCCATATAGTATACTGTCTGTTACAGTGATGGTGACAATCTATCCCCATTGGGTTGTTTGTGTCACTGTCTTTACTATCTTTCCCACTGATGAAAAATATCTTATTTCTTTTCATTCCTGCCATCATAGTACAGTCCTTTCTTGGAGGAGCATGAGCATGTGTATCCTGAGAGAAAAGAAACTTCATGTAGAGTGTTTTGTGTGGACTCAGGATATAGGAATGAAGGCTGCAGACAAAGCATGTATCCAGAATGCTTAAAAGGATATTCCTCACTATGTATTATCATTATCTGATGGATGTGAGGAGGGTAACAATAATAATGCATATTTTGAAGGAAGAGAGTTTAGGTAAGACTATTCCTGTACAAATCTTGATGGTTTCCATGTGCATCTCTAAGTTTTATTTTGAGTTTCAAATTCGAACAAATTGAAAAACTCAAAGCTCAACTGGAAGCACCACATTTTGTTTGCTTTCTACCAAAGTCAGCTTCATTTGGGTTTAGGTCACTCAAAACAGCCTAGATATGTGAAACTCATGTCAAATATCGGCTGAGTTTCTGGCTGGGAACCAAGCTGAAAAATGATAGAGGTTGAAGTTTCTTTTCCATAGCTTTGGAGGCCCCTGCCTGGAATATACTTTATTGTCCCTTCTCTCCTCCTAGAGTATTTTTTAGAAAGACCACATGCCAAGATATTTCATTCTCCATGACTTTTAGTTCTTGGTGTTTGTACTGAAACACCTAATGAGGGTTTTATTTACTTTTTTAGAGGATGACATGTAGATATCTGTTCAGCAGAAAAAAGATTAAAACCAAGAACTCATTTGACACAAGACGACAAGAAAGGATCGGGTTGTAGTGACATTTGTTTACTACTGCCCAAAACTTGTTTGTACCAGTGAAAGATAGTGAGTGAGTGATAGGCTATCTAATATATATTTATCCAGCGCTCTCATAACAGTAGCCTGTTGTCAGTACCATACTTCATAGCAATCCACATTCTTTTGAGATGTGTTCATTACAATTATTTGATGATAGATTTTGAGTTAAATCTACTTGCAATAGTTGGTAAATTATCTCTAGTCTCCTCCCTACTTTCCGTCCCCAGAGATTATAGCATGAAGTATAGGATATGGAAGGAAAATCTGCATAGAACAGCCTCTCAGATTTTATTTGCCAGAAAACAAGGTCAATAAACAGTCTGTGGAAGAAACAATTGTCATTTTACCACATCAGTAAATTATGGATCTACATCTACAGTGAAGATGCATTCAAATAGTCATTAACTTTAGTAGGAATTAAACTCTTGATGAGCCCAAGAGTCCAGGGAAAATGTTCCAAAGTCGTATTGATTCTGCTAAAATGTCTGTAGAAAGTAAACCTCAGACTGAGAGAGAATTCTGCTTCCTGACTCCCAGTATTGAAACTATTGCCTGAAAGATCTTGCTCTGTGCTTCCATGATCTGTTCAGTCTTTGCAGTTGTCAATTAGGAAGATCCCACAAACCTACTGGGACATCAGGAGGCAGTGTGCATTCATTAAAGAATTTCCTGAACAGTCACTTGTGTCAGACATTATTCCCCAGAATCAGAGGGGGCTCCAACCCACTCATAGATTCACAGATTATAAGGCCAGAAGGGATCATTGTGATCATTTAGTCTGACCGCCTGTATACACAGGCCATAGGACTTCCATTAATTAATTCCTGCTTGAATAGAGCTTAACACTTAGAAAAATATCCAGTCTTGATTTACAAATTGTTGCCAGTGATGGAGAATCTATCACAACTCTGTTAAAAATGTGCCCTTTTTTTATGCCTGAATTTGTCT
Source organism: Mesoclemmys tuberculata (assembly GCA_007922155.1). Taxonomy (NCBI): domain Eukaryota; kingdom Metazoa; phylum Chordata; order Testudines; family Chelidae; genus Mesoclemmys; species Mesoclemmys tuberculata. Next base: position 10,803,885 of record ML675615.1, read on the forward strand.
AGCTTCAATTTCTAGCCATTAGATCTTGTTATAACTTTGTCTTCTAGATGGAAGATGCCTCTATTATCAAATTTGTGTTCTCTATATAGGTAATTAAAGACTGTGATCAAGTCACAGTGTTAGTTAAGCTAATTAGATTGAGCTCCTTGAGTCTATCACTCTAAAGAATGTTGTCCAATCCTTTAATCATTCTTGTGCTCTTTTCTGAACCCTATCCAATTTCTTAACACCCTTCTTGAATTGTAGCCACCAGAACTGGACACTATATTCCAGTTTTGTTTACCCCAGTGCCAAATACCAAAATAATATAAACTCTCTCTTCCTGCTCATACATTACTCTCATTCCTGCTCCTATTTATACATCCAAGCATCTCATTTTCTCTTTTGGCCACAGGATCACACTGGGAGCTCCTATTCTGTTAATTATCCACCCCAATCTACAAGTCCTTTTCAGACTCACTGCTTCCCAGGACAGAGCCCCCATCCTTCTAGTATGGCCTGCATTCTTTGATCCCAGATGTAGAAGTTTACATTGGGCCATACTGAAACATATTTGGGTGGCGCCCAGTTTACTAATCAATCTAGATCACTGTGTGTCAGGGGCCTGTCCTCTTCATTATGCACCACTCCCTTAATCTTTGGCTACTTCTATACTTGGCGCTGGAGATGCGAGTCCCAGCTTGAATAGACTTACTCATGCTAGCTTTCATCAAGCTAGCACACTAAAATTAGTATTATAGTCTCGGTAGCATGGCTGCAGTGAGCAGAGGTATGGGCTAGCTGTCCCGAGTACAAAGTCACCCAGACCCCACAGGTATGTATTTGGGTGGCTAGCCCATGTTGCCACTGGTCCCTGCCTGTGCTACCACAATTATACTCTTATTTTTGGTGTGCTGACTTGATGAGAGCTAATGCAAGTATATTTACACAAGCTGGGAATCGACCCCCATTCCAAATGTAGATGTAGCACCAATGTCATCTGCAAAATGTATCAGTGATGATATCATGTCTTACAGGTCATGGATAAAAATGTTAAATGGCATAGGGCCAAGAAGCTATCTCTGCATATCACCTATGATATGCATTTCTGTTTGTTTGTAAAATCTTTTCAGACCATAGGGTTCCTAAGCACTATGGAAGGACCTGGGGCAAGAATTTGGCTATGACATATTTATTATATTGTGATTTATTTATGTTCTGGTGTGGCACACATGCCACACTCAGAATGACACAGATCTTGATCTGAATAACTTATAATTGAAGACGCAGTTAGATTGGGATTTTGAGAAAAAACTAAGGAAGTTGGGTGACAACATTCAGTGAAAGTTGGGCTCAAGACTCCCTTCAACTCTTTTGAAAATCCCAGCCTAAATGACTAATGCCTGAAAAGATTGTTCGGTTCCTATGGCTCACCATGAAGAAAACTGTGGCCAAGTGGAGACATATCTAGCTGTTGCCTTTACAAGGTTTGCTACAGCATAAATGACCACTATGTGGTGTATGTATTGTGATCCAAAGGTGAAGCAGCATAAGGACACTGAATTTGGTCTGGCTAACAATTACATCTATAATAACGAGGACTATTATTCTTAAAACAGGTTAAAATAAAGTCAAGTGATCTTCATTCTGTGTTCTTGATTTAGTTGTAGTTGTAATAATCCCAGAATAATGCATTTTTAAAAATGCAAAAGGCCTCAGCATAACTGCTAACTAGAATTAGCAGCCAGAGGATATAAAGAATATTGGTGGAATCTGGGAATTGGTTCTCTATTGATTGATCAGAACTAAACCTTAATAAAAAAACATGAAATGAAAATGAAACTTACCTGACTTCAGGTTGTGTAACAAACTCAGTTGTCAACCTAGGGTCATTGTAAGGTTTGTTAAGGTTGATGAAACTTGCCAGGGAAAAGTTATGATTTTGTGATGCAGCCACACAAAACTTGACTTTTTTAGTGCATTTTCCTTTGATTTCTTAATTTGGTTTCATTCTGAATCTCAGATGAAATTTAGGACATGTGAACATCTGCAAATTGAAAGCAAAGAAAATGTTTGCAAATGAGCCACCGCTAAACCAAAAGACCAAATTTTGCACACGTTCAATCATGACCTTTTCTAATTGTTTGGAAACACAGGTTCTTTTTTTTGGGCTATTTTGGATATTTTGAATTTAGGCTGTTAACATGCAGCTGGAATCCCTCTGTAGGGTCTGTGTAGTTGCTGGTATGTGCAGGTTTGGGATGCTTTACCTGCACAACTCTGGTTAACAAAATGAAATTCTGTTACAGTATAAGTGTCACCTTGTCCAATAATTTTTGGTCAGGTTGGAGCCAATTTTCACAAATGTACATGACCAATTACCATAACCATGTGCACAAATATAATATTATATTTGTGCACATGAACGTTAAGTTACATGTCTAGCTATGTACACAAATACTCACTATAATATTTACATGCTACTGGGGTACTTGTACATTCATCTTAGCTACAGTATTTGCATGTGGTTTTGAAAATAAGGCCCAAGATCACAAACATGTGGATCATATATTATAGGTACCTTGGGAATTAAGTGACAAGTTCTATTTGAAGTATTGAATCTGCTGTTGTAGATAAAATACTGTCTATTACCAGTACTTAAAAATCCATCTTATGACCAGATACTCAGCTGATGTAACTTGTCATAGCTACATTAACTTCAACTGAGCAATGGCAATTTACATAAGCCGAAGGTCTGGCCCAAAATGACTGTATATACAAAATAATAAAAACTGGTGTTTTTTTGGTGATGAAAGATCAGGTTTAATTGTTTTAGTTGTTTTCTTACAGGCCTTTTTGTTTTAGTATTTATTAATATAGTATCTGATGAAGGGCAAGTGAACACATTCACAATGGAGGTTGCATAGAATATTGCATTCATAGGTTATGATTAGCCAAGTTCACTGGATCTGAATTACATAATTACAATGAAATTTAAGAATAATAGAATTAAAGGTTTTCAAGTTGAATTCACAAAATGATCTGAGCTAGTGAAAGGTATGGAAAACTCTGCCACACTGCTCAGAACGAGTAAGCCAAACTGTTTGCTGTACTGCTTGGTAAGCAGCTCTCCCGTTAAATAATTCCACCTGTGCACATGCACAGGAATTAGTTGGCAAATACTATTGTCTAAATGAAAGCTTCTAAAATGCTCAAGAATGGCTTAAAAGTGCATTTCTTTAGGCAGTTAGAATGTTTCTCAAGTGCTAACGAAATGGCACTGAGTACTGCTATTAGTTTTAAACTGAACTGGGTTAAGGTTCAGGTTGCGATTCAAAGGTTGTAAAATTTCCTAAACTGTTCTCTTATGTTTTGGTTCCAAATGGCAGAAGTCTCACAAGAAAAGAGTCTCTTGAGGAACTGCTAGTGTTTTGGATCAAAATCTCACAAGATTTTAGCTTAATCGGAAAAGGAATCAGAAAACTATGGTCTTTCCAGTTTTGAATCTGACCATCCTTGAAATTTGAAGGGGTTCAGCTATGAGGGCTATGACTTAGGCTAATTTCATGAAAACACATTCATAGTTCTGCAGTTTACCCGTTCTTGCTACTAAGCTGAATATGAGTTCAGAGTGAACAAATATAGCTTTCCCAAGTCTGTTCTCACAATAGCTCTTGTTTGTCCTGGACATTTTGCATTAACTGCTTCACATGAAAAATCTGCTGACTAAAATTCAGCAATTTAATTGCAAATTGCTGCTTGCATGTGTTTTTTTACAGTGCCTACCACGATAGGGTCTTGATCATGACTGGAGCTCCAGGATTTATTTGGGATACAAATAAAGAAATAATACATTCACTCTATCATGCTGCACATGACTATCATCAGAGATAATGATGCAAGAATTAAGCTCATCCTGATTTTGTCCTGTTATTATTGGTGTGAGGATGAGACTGGGATCGTGAAAAACAGAGACATTTTAGATATTATAAAATATATTTACTGATCAGCAAACTATTTAAAAACTATAAGTCCTAAAAGCAGTTGAATAATTGGGAGCTGAAGCTAACATTGCAGAATTGACACTGTTGTCAAGGAAATGAGTTTTGACACTCTGGAGTCTGATACTAGCTTGGGTAACTGAGAAAATAAATCAACACATACAGGTAATTAGGTAGGAAATTTGCTGAGATGGCAAATAGGAAACAATACTTACCTCAGGAAACAAGCTCACACATCAAAGCAAATATCGCTTCAGTTAGCATAGGATAGAACCACAGAAAGTGGAAATTTCAGGCTATTTGATCTGATGCCACTATTAAAGTTTTCCAAAGAGAACTGACTGATTGCACAAGACCATGATTGCTATTGATTAATGGGCCACATTGTGGCAATAGGCAGAGATTTTTTTGTATTAAAGTAAAGAAACTCATCCTGATGGAAAGAGCAAGGGAATAAACTCCAGTATATGTGTAGTATGTTCTCAGTGTGCTTAAGAAAAGGTAATGCTTCCTTTTTCAACTAAAAAAATGCTTATTTAAGGCTTTAGTCATCTTGGGGTAGATTCATCCCTTTAACTTTAGTGTCTTCAGTGGAGTTACACCAGGGATAACTATGGCCTGTAATTTCAAAGAAAGGCTCTTGAGTTAGTAGTCATATCATAGAAGGACAGGAGCACAGCAAGATAACACAGTAATTCAGGAAATACATAAAACTACTGTATACTGCTAGTCACGTAAACCTCAGTCCACTCAAATTTAGCCATCGATTCAGGGTTGGATTTGTTTGCAAATAGCTTCTTCTCTTGAAATTTCAGTTGCCCCTCTTATACTCTTCTCCCCTTTTCTGTCCTCTCAACCCCCTTTTCCTTCACTTTTCTTTCCATTCAGCCCACTGTCTCCTAGATAATCCACCCATAAATAAAATAAACACTCTCAGTGTTCACTTGGCTTGTGTGTTGTACTTCTTTCCTCCCCCCACCTTGTGTTTCCTTCATCTAGTTAGACTATGAGCTCCTCAGGGAAAGGAACATCTATTATTTTATTTGTACAGTGGGTTTCCATTCTTGGTTGGCCTTTAGAGGCACTAGCTTGATAAATAATAATAATAATAGTTCAAACAGTTGTGAAGCTAACAAATTTCCCTTCTCTAGGCAGCCTTCCTCATTCCCCTTCAAAATAGTAGCCTTCTCTACCACAATAAACCACCAGGCTATGCTGCTTACCTGAAATATTCCAGGGGCTTGGCTCGTTGGTGTCTTTTTGAGGGAAGGTATGCAGCAGAGCAAATAGTGATGGGTCAACTGTGAGGAGTTTTCCTGGAAGATTAGAATTACTTATTACTTATTTGTATAATAGTTGTGCCTAAAGATAAATCTACACTGCAAATAAACCCAGGTCTCTGAGGACCCATGTTTGTGGGCTTGGTGTTTCCAAGACCACACTTGAGCATCCACAATGCATTGTAAACCTGAGTTTACAATTGCTGGACCTGTATTTCACGCATCCATGATGCACTTTAGAGACTTAAGTCTGTGGTTTGTGCTGCGTCCACCCTGAAAAATGATGGGGCATGGACCCCAGACTCAGGCCTTGTGTACACTACCCAGTTTTATCAACAAAGGGCAGCTTTTGTCAACCAAACGGTGGAGATTTACACTCTGCAATGATCTTGCCGCCGTCAAAACTCCCGTTTTGCTGACAAAATAAAATCACCTCAACAAGAGACATAGAGATTTTTTTGGGAAAGTTAGATTGACAAAGTATCAATGTAGACACTTAGCTACTCTAACTGCATGGACTTTGCTGTTACCTAACCCCCCCATTGTTGTACCTTCTCCTTGACTGTATATATATACCCCCTATCTGATTTCCATTCCCTGCATCTGACAAAGTGGGTTACAGCTTATGCCTGCAAAAGTTAAATTAGTTAGTCTTTAAAGTGCTACAGGACTCTCTTTATTTATTTTTAATGTAGACACTGCATTCCTTATGTCATCCTAACTGCCTTCCAGGAGATATCCCACAATGTCCACTGTGACCATTCACCATTTTGAACAGTGCTGCCCTGCATTCAAGTACACAGGCATGCACCCCTCCCTTTTGAAAGCCTCAGGAAGTTTTGAAATTGCTCAGCATGGAGAGCTCACATACCTACTGCCCAGCTGAGTACACCAGCTCCTTGGCAACAAGTCCTCTCCTGCTTGGACTACAGGAGAGGGAGTGGACCTCCTTGGTCTGTGGGAAGCGGACGCTGTGGGTGAAGTCAGATGGAATCACGGAACCAAACATTAACATGGAATCCTGCTCTCTCAGCAGGGCTGCTGCTGGGGTGGTGGTAGGATGAAAAGACTTCTGGTGTGGTGTGCAGATCCAGGGAAGGAAGTGAGGGCTTATGTGGGCTGTTGCCCTCCCCCTGCCATTGTAGTAGTCTCTACTTAGCTGGGGAAGGAAGGGGGGATACCTGCAGTCTGTGGACCAACTTCTGCCTCAGGATTGGGTGCTTGAGGCTGCTGTATGAACAACTATTCAGGCTGGTGAGTGCTAGACTGTGTGTGGGCACACTCATTACCGGGTTCATTGCACAGGGCAAACAAACAATGCCTGGCTTAGCACGCTACAGCAATACACATTACTGTGGTTCAGTGTTTATATGCTCCTTCAAGGTATGCCTCAGCCTAATAGCCCCTTGGTGAGCTCCTTTGTAGCCTTGTGTTCATAACGCACAGCACAATACCAAACAGCAGTGCAGGATCCATGCTTTCTGACAGATAGTTGGGCTGCAGGTTACAAGGGCAGTTGAAAAGCAGCTGGCAATCCAGTAGGACGCCCATGGAATGATGTAAGTGAGAAACTGTCACTGTGTGATGCTGTACCTGTCCCCATGAAGTACTGCAGACCTTTCCGAAAACACCCTGTGGCCAGTTGCTCAGTGGGGTAGTCACCCATGAAGCACTGCTTTCTGTGTCAATGCAAGAGCTGCTATTGTGGACGCGCTCCACTGCTACAAGGAGCATTGTGTGGACATGCAAGAGCAGTTTAAATACAGTGGTGGCTGTGTGTTGACATAACTTAAATCGATTTAACTTTTTAGTGTAGAAGTAGCCTCAGTGAGACTTGGGGTCAGACCTCCACACTCCAGGTATGTATGGATGATGAGGGGGACAGACCTGAGTCTGAGCCGGGGTTTACAATACACTAAAGGCCCCGAATAAGATTAGAGTCTGATTGTGCTAGGTGCCATAAGTATATGCACAGGTACAAGAGAGTCCTTGACCCCAAAAATTTACAATACAAATAGACAAGACAAGCAAAGGGAAAGAGTAAGCAAGCACGATTAGCCCATTTTAGAGCTGGGGAACAAGACAAATAAATGTCTTGCCCAGGGTCACACAGAACAGCTAGGAACTGACCTCAGATCTCCTGAATTCCAAGCCAGTGCCTTAATCATAAAACTATCCTTCCTGTTTGCGGTTAATGGAACTTGAACATCCAAAGAAATTTATAGGGACTTGTTTGATTCCAATCCTTAAAAACTAAATTGGGGGTTGGATCACAAATTCACTCATGAACCAAACTCTACAAGGTTGATTCAGCTCTCAGAAATTCTGTGAGAAATGTTGGGAAATACTGGGGTTACCTTAGGGAACCTTACCATCCTGACTTTCTCTTATATTTCTGCTATGTACAAATTCCTGTTTGGTGAAATGTTTCATAGCAAAAACTCCCTCCCACATATGGTAAAAATAGATTGTTTTTTCTTCAAAGTCCGTGATTGTTCCATGACTGAGGGTGTGAAACCAGTAGGTGATGCAGTGAAACTCTCATGTTGGAGATGCATGAAACCTTTTAGACAGTGTTGCATGATTAGAAGGAAAAAAAGAGAGAGAATGAATGTGAGGACTGGGAGCCCTTTAAAGGACTAAACAGGTGAAAGCACCCCAGCAAGAATATTATATTTTACCAAGTTATAAACTAACTAAAGTGGGAGAAATTTTGACTCTTCAGTGCTTAATTTGTGTCATTTGTCAAATACAGAGTCATGCAAAGTGTCTACTAGATCACGGGCAAAAGATTGAGGCAAATGTTTGCCTAAGATTTCACAGTTTCCTTCAAATAGAGCCAACCCAATGATTTGATGTCATGCCAGGTATCTGTAACTTAGATGTGTTGCCAGTCGAACAATGGTATTGGCAATCTAAATGGACTTTCCACAGGAAAAGTTAATAGCAAAGAGTCTGAGTTGCGAAATACTAATCGTGCCCAAAGTTTTGGGTTGTTTGGATCAGAACAAGTTCTACGTTGTATGTTCAGTTATATTTCAGGAAAACACAGCAGTCACATGCACTCAGCAATTGCTCACATACAAGATGAAAAAACAGTACTACTGTTTCTGAGGGAGTAAATATTGTCCATAATATCAGGGTGATGTGATGTGATATCTGAAAAAATCGTACTGTGGATAAGCTGAATGAGATTCAAAGCCCCAGGCCTCTGTTTTTATTTCAAACTTCCCTCTTGACTGTTAGAGAAATTCAGATCCAGTCATTATGTGACTTGTGTTACTTAACACAACTAACCAACACAACTTGCATTTTGAACTTGAGAATCAAATAATTGCAGCAATCTATGTGAGATCCACCTCCAGAGGATTTTTTTTTTTAATATCATAAATAGGTTTCAGAAAATTGAAATAATGAATAAACTTGGAGAAATCATTATCAAAATACCAGTTTAAATTCATCAGGTAAATTATTCACTGTGAAACCAATCTGTCTAGCTGTCTATCATCCATCTGTCAGAGAGAGAGATTATTCTATAGTAAAAGAAATTCTATAGTAAAGGAACATTTTGTAGTCATTGCACTCATTGCGCTTTTTTGGTGCCTATTTAGTAAAAGTATTTCAAGTATTTCTCAACAGGGTGGGCTTCAGTCTGTATGCAAAGTTGCTTGATCTTGACTGCATTCTTGGATTGTGTGGGAATCTTCTGATTGTTACAACAGTTAAACCACTTCCTGACAGCCACCATTGCTTATAATTTAAAGAGCCCACATTTAACCAGTGGTTGAAAGGTTGTGCAATCAAAACTCAACATAATGCTCTTACAGCTTTTTGCTGGGTAGAGAGCAGCCAGCCCTCAGATACTATGGACATGAGGACTCTGAATTTCCATTTAATTGGCAACTAATAATTTAGCAATTCTCTGTGATGACAGGAACTCCTACTCCATGGTGGCCACCCAATGCCCTTTGATTTCAGAGGAAGCTGTGGCAGAAGTTGATGCAGCTCTGGATGCATAAATGAGCCTCATAAAGGAGAAAAAAAATGAATCTGGGTTGTGGTCTTTGGGGGTTGATTTCCTTCTGTTCCAACTGAAGTATCACAGTGTGCCCCAAGCTCTATCCTCTTCCAGCCATCTTCTCCAGTCCTTTTTGCACTGTGAGCTGCAATACATGCTTTCCTGCAAAAACGGGTATCAAATGTCTTCCAGAAATGCAGAGTAGAAGAGGTAATTTGAAGAAGTTATAACTGGTAAAATGACCACAGTGAAAAGATATATATATATATATATATAATCTAGGAGAGAAGTGAGAGAGATGAGTATGAGGGTGTATATGTTCATGGTGCAGTGTGAGAAGTACTACATGAGGGAATACAGCAGTGCTGAAAGTGAAGAGGAAGAAGGAGAAAGGCCTATGCCAAGGTTTAAGAGGCTTGGGCAACGTACGAGAAGAAGAATAAGGTGAATGCAAGTGCACAGATGAGAAAGGGCATGGCCTTATGACAGGGAAAATGACAGAATAAGATTTGAGTAGAATGCATCTATGAGAAGGGGTATCCCAAGGTATCTTTTTACTCCTTTGCCTATTTTTGGTTCGTGCTTGCTGCACCCTTAGCTCAGTAGACATCCTTGCAACATTTGCTGACAAATGTTGTGACCCTTTCCAGAATGGGGCCCAGGATACAAGTCATCCTATATCACCCGTTCAACCATTCTGATGTGTGATGGAGGGAGACTGCATACACTCAGTGTAAGCCAAGAAAATGTAGGAAATAATACCATGCAACTAACAAGCTTTTTGGAGTTCCTCGAGTCAAAACTTCAACTTGTTTCCTGCTATTAAGCTGATTTTCAGACCCCCCCCTCTAGCTCTCTCCAAACCAAACTATTATCTTGGATAGACTATTTGATAAGTCTGGTGAAAATGAAAAAATAATTTTTTAGAGTTGATTGTGAAGGGGTGCATTGAGTTTTGCTGTTTCAAAATTTCACTAGCATAATTCTGTCATGCAGCATCTAACAAAAAGACACACTCACATAATTAATAAATAAAATAAAAAATCTTTAATTTAATTTAATTCTAGACGTGTCTTTTCAGAACTTTGGTGTGATTGCTACTGGCATTCACATAGATGTATATAAAATGCATACGTAGACATCTGCATATATATTTCTTCTATTTTTTATAATGATTTGGGAACACATCATCTGGAAAATTCACTGAGCCCACTGAATAAGAATAACCCAGTTTGTATTTTGTAGTCAATTTAAATCTAAAAGAGCAAATTGCAACGTGAAATGAAAATGTGACTAGTGAGGTGTGAAACTGATGCAAAGGATGCTTCAAACCAGCAGATTGAGTTATACAGTTTTGGAAAGTCTGCATGAAGAATATAAAATCTTTCAGACACATCAGGAATGTTGAGGTGGAATAAGAAACCTTCATTGCTTGAAAAATAACCTGGATGAATGGATATTTCTAAATGAATTGAAATCTTCAGAAAGGAGCAAATCAGACTGAAAATGTGATTAAATGCAAAATAGAAATGACACATTAATGAATTGTAGAAAGAATGATATATCTTACATCAGAGAAATTAGCTGATGTTTTAGCAAAGCAATGTGGTCTAATGGATATTACCCGGGTCTGGGAAGCAGGAGGATGTGGGTTTTATTCCTGGCTCTGCCGTTGACCTGTTATGTGACCTTGAAAAATCACCTCATCTTGCTCTGCCTCTTTGTCCCATCCCACCCTTTGTCATCTTTTCAGGATTGTCTCTTCCTTTGTGTTGATGCAGGGCTTGTCTACACACCTTAGTCCCCACCATCAGGGCTGTAAATTCTAATGCTTAATGTAAGCATTAAGTTGCATTAATGCTAAGTTGCATTAATGTACTACTGTTTGAAACAGGAGTATGTTAATCAACATTAGGGAACTTTTAGTGCGCACCAGCAGGGTCCATATGGACCAGTGAGTGCACAACACACTAGAGTGTATTAGAATTTACATCCCTACTGGTGTGGATTAAAGTTCCGCATAAACAAGCTTTCAGTTCCTAGTACAACTGGGTCATCAGGTTGGTGTGCTATTGCAGTAGTTCCCAAACTTTTCTCTGCTGTGGCACATCTTGATATCTTTATTTTATTTTATTTTTCTCGAGGCATACCACCATATAGTCTCCAAATGAACTCATGAATATTTATGAGCCAATTCAGAACTCTTCAAGTAGTTTTTCAAAAAATTCCATGGCACACCTGGTAAGGTCTGATGGCACACGAGTGTGTTGCGGGACACTAGTTGGGAAATACCGTGCTATTGTAATGTAAATAATATTAATAGAATGAGACAGTCTAGAAATGGATTGAATATGGAATAGCTCGGAGTCAGGAATTCCTGACTTTTAGCCCTGGCTCTGCCACTGAGTCACTGAATGGCTCTTCTTTGCTTTGACTGTATGTGAGATGAGGTTGATTTAAAAAAAAAAAAAAAAGTCCCTTCTTCACAAGGATATTGTAAGGATTAATTAATGTTTGTAAACATGTGGGCATAAATTAGAAGATGCAAAGAGAGCAACAGAATGAACATATGTTGCTTCCCATTGTTAAAGACAGTTAAAATAATAGTACAGAAGACACAAATGATTTTGAAACAACTGACTACATTGGTTGTGGGGAATGAAGCGGAAAAATAGCTTAAAGTTGGAAGACTGCAATGTTCAAATGTTCTTTTAAGCAGGAAAACTAGTTGTTGAGAAATTCAGGCTGATAAAACAGAACATCATGTTAACGTTTGCTTGGAACCAGAGATGACCATACTAGTTTACAGTTTGTGCTAGAAATCTGGGAAACATTCTCTACCACTTTCTATTAAATTATCTCTCCTGTTTCATATTCGTGGCCTCAAACTGAGGAAATTTGTGATGTTAAAACAAGTGGAGCCTAATAAAATGAAAATTCTGGGAGTAAGATGGCAGATGTAATGTATAAGAGCTGGGCAAAGTGACCATAGCAAACAATTAATTGAACATTTAAAAAATTTCCCAGGTTCAAAAGCTATCTTTGTGTTGGGTATTTTTTTTTTTTGCTCTAGTTTGGGTAACATCTTCTTTGCAATATTTACTTACTCACTGAAGAGAAAATGGCCCTCATTGCATTGGTCTATTTGGATAACTATTCAGTATTGTTTCTCTATGATGTTCTTTAAAATGATAAATATTTTTAAAGCTGTATTAGAAAATACATATTTGAGTAACTGAAAAAGTAAAATATTTCACTCACTCCTGCACTGTTTAATATAGAAATAGTCTCAAAATGAAAAATTAGGAGTTGACCATGGATTTCATAAACCCCAGTTATCTTCAGAGCAGGGTTTTGAATTTTTTCATTTTAAAGCTATGTAATAATACTTAAAGGTGTTTATCACTCCAGGAGCCGTTATCAAGATCATAATCCTGTTACTAAACAATAATGTTTGATAATACCTTTGTTCTGTTCAGCCTCTGTAGCCATGCTTATTGGTGCCCATTAGCTCTGGTCACACCTATCTATTTCTTACAGATCCGAGTGGTATCAGGAAGAAAATCAAGGATAAATTATTTTATTCCCCAAACTCTCAATTTCCATTTAGAAGGCATAATAGCTATTGCCATTTATCTTAAAAGGAAGTTATCAGTCATTGTCAGATTTTGGGCAACTAGAATACCATCAACTAAAAGGAATAATATTATACCTTGATGGCATAAACTGTACTTACAGTGCAGCAGACTTCAAGAATAACACAATTAGACCCCAAAATTTCAGACATAAGGTTAATTTTAGCTAATTCCAGGCATATTAGACCAGACTTACTCCTGCGTTTCCTCAGTGTTATGCACTGAGCTGTAGTTGCATTTGATCTACTATATATGAAATGTTGTTTAGTGTTCAGGTAATTACTTACTTAGCAGTGAATTACGGCCCAATTCAGCAAAGCACTTAAGTATGTGCTTAAGTCCCATTGACTTCAATGACACTTAAACATAAGTTTAAAGTCAAGCACATGCTTAAAAGATTTGCTGAATTGGGGCCTTTAAAAGTAAAGAGGAGAAAAGATTATGTGCTGTGTGTTTTGTTTGTTTAATCAAATGACCATGGTATGCTGTGGAATATAGATTAATTCTAGAACTAGAAAGAGAAACATTATATTAAAATATTGGTTGTATTAAAGTAATTTGTAGACTCTGGTTGACTTTTATTCCCTCTGCAAACAAGACTCAGGATCCAATTTTTGCAACTTGTGGTCTCCAAACTACTGCAATTTTGACTGCCAAAAACTGAACCCAGCTCCTTGCAAGCCATGTCTTTTAAAGAAAAGCCAAACTCTTTACAAGGTGAGATCAAGAATTGTGCCATCTTACTAGTCATCCTCCAGGATGGCTGAGTAATCTCTTTTGCCTTATTCCTATTTACAGCAGCTTGCGTGTTTTGCCAGAGTGGTGAACTCAATATGGTATTCAAAGGGATGGTCCAGTCTCTGCCTGGTGTATGAACATATATATTAGCCATAGAGCAAAGCACTGATTAAAGGCTCTGAACAAGCAGCACATCCTTGACAGTGTCACTAGTGAAAGGATTGAATACATACCATCAGCAGCCCATTGCCACCAGTACCTACGACACTGGAATTTATTTTGGCTTCTGGGAAACTTAATGATTGTGTGCCAAATATTTTTATTCTGATCACATGGCAATTCCCAAGGAAATATCCTACCTAGGTGCACATCCTGGAATTTTTTTCAGAAGAAAAAAGCAAATATTACTTGGGAAATCTGAATGGTTTTTCTACTTGGAGTGGAAATAAAGTTCCAGGGTCATGTGGCGAGCAGGCTGAAGGATGGACTATTTAGGCAAAAGGTACAATTGTCTCTTGCAAGGAAAAAACAGGAGGCATTGATGCAGGTCTGCAGTATACCCAGGTGGCAAAAGATGCCTGTGACCTAAAACTCATGCACAGCCTTTATACAGGCCACAGAAGTTAGCTTGTTCCACATTACAGTTAATGTTAATAACAGCATAAGAGTGCACCACTGTTATTTACATGTGCTTATGCCATTTAAAAAAATAATTCAGCTTTCAACTATCACATACCTCTGTTTCCTCCAAAACTAATGCCAGGATCTGTTCCCTATCCCGCGGTCTATTGACTTTTATATTATTCTTATTTCTCTTGGAAAATTCCATTACCAACTTCAGTTTCAGTTTTGAATAATGGGGCTTGAAAGTGATTTTAGCTAAGGCAGAGAGAAATAATTATTTGTGATTTTATAGGAGCTAAAGGTACAAATGACAGGATCACCAGCATTCCCTCACTGTTTCCAACAATTTTATTAGAATAACATGCCAATTAACAAACTAGGATTTGCTTTGCTTGGTCTGAGAAGGTACTAAATATACTTTAACACTTTGTCATAAAAATGTACTTAGATAAATAATAAGAATATATATAATTAATGTATAATATATGTAAAGTGTGTGTGTGTGTGTGTACCCAAACATACACATTATGGGCTAGGACTCCTATTCAGCAAAATACTGAAGTACATATTTAACTTCAAACACACGCTTAATTCCCATTGAATTAGATAGGTCTGTAATATGGTTTAAAGTTAAGCATATTTAAGCACTTTGCTGCTTTGGGCCACAGACTCTGATCCACTCAGTGCTAACACCTATGGAGAAATGGTCCCCAAACCAAACCATCCTCTTCCTCTTTAGTTCTTCTCTGTATTTAGGAAAAACTTCCTTTAAAAAGAAATTAAACCACAGCATGTCATGAAAGGACAATGATTCCCCAAGAAGTTATGAAATCATTTATTATGGGGGTTTTTTAAATTATAGTTGAGTTTTAGTGGCTCACCCAAGTTTTAGAGCTACTGCCCAAGCCTTATGAAATTTCAGCTAATAATGTCAGATCAGTGCAATTTCTTGTCCTTTAACTAGATTTTGGAAGGGGCACAAATGGGATACTTATTCTTTTACTGAAATAACAATGCAATATTGTCTGTCCCTGAGCCAGTTGCCAAAGGCTATGTGCTGGGCATGTGCTTACCAGAGGACGAAGGCTTCCACAGCAAAGCAAGCACTAGAAAACTAAACCTCAGTGAGTAGCATAATATTTCATAGACATGGGAAGTTTACTTATGTTGTCCATGCCTCTCGACTTAGAGCTGATTTGTGTGAGCTGAACAATTTCTTTCAGAATTAAGAATGCCTGGGTTTTCATTTCCCATAAATAAAATTGTTTCATTCATTTTATTTTCCCCCTGTTGCCAGAGGGAGCCGCCCCCCACACACACACGGGTACCCCCCCACACACGGGTACCCCAAACACACACACACATAACTATACCAGTGAAGACTAGGATTCAATATCTTTAATGAAAGCAATTTATCAGAAAGCAGGTGTACCACAAACAGAAAAGGTTATACAATGCCTCTCCTTAATTAGTCTCTGTTTCCCAGGCATAAACCCTCAGTAACTATGCTGGCCCTACATAGTATCCTGATTAGCAAACAAATTAGATATAGATGCCAATTCTAGGTGGAGATTGTTTCTTTCCTCCTCCTTATTCTTTCAGGTACTTGGTCTGTTTTCTGTGTCCCTTGTAGTAGAGTGTTTGGCTACCCTGAGACTCTAGTTCCAAAGTCCCTCTTCAGATGTTATTTGGAGTGTCTATATGGCATATGATATCTCCCAGTACTTATACCCTTTCCCTAAAGGAGTCATGTGTCCCCAGAATATGTTCTGCTAGCGCTTATTTAGCATATCAGGATCGTTTATAACTTGTTTTTCTAATTGATTTTGGGAGGGACAACAGGGATTGGCTGACATGTACATATTGTCAAATATTCACCAGAGCCCCTCATGTTGTGCTGTTTTACAGATCACTTAATCCCAGATTCACCATCACACACCTCCACATGTACACACTAGGAGAACTGGCCAGTGGGCAACCTTGACCATGGTCTGTCACATCAGCACAGCTACGCACACAAACATTCATGTGATTTGCCATATAATCTGTCTAGTGCTAAGAGGCCTTGCTCACAGAATCCTTTAGCACTCAGACTTACCAAGTTTTACCAGATTTATGTCAACCACAGTGATTTAAAATAATTTAGTACCATCCCAAAACGAGCTAGCTGACTTTTTTTTCTATCTGACCTAATGGGTGATATAGTGCAGTAGCATCTTGTGGTGAAAGGATTTGCAAGGGGAAGGGAAAAGGGAGAGATGAATGCAATCTAATTCTCTTTCAAAAGGGGCAGGCATCTGGGAGCAGGGTTTCCCTCTTCCCACAGGAGAAAAAGAAGCCTGCAGGGAGCAGATATACTATAGACGAGAGGAGGCAAACCATTGGATTTGTGACTGGATAACACTTCAGGTTCTTTTCAATGCTTTCCTGCTGCTCAGAATGCTCCCACGCTATTCTAGCTGCATGGTTGGAACACCACTCAAATATGGCCCAGCCTCGCTTCCATACAGACAGTGATGGTGGGTCCAAATGTAGTAATTAACTGGTGCAAAGGGGGGGGGGGGGCTTTTCCTTTTTGGAAGAGTTCAGGGGAGTCTGCTGAGAACTCAACTCCAGGAAGCATCAGTTTATGTATTGTGTGGGAGACTAAGTAGCTGAGGGAAACCTGGGGTTCCTGGGGGTGGAGATGTTGGGAGTGGTTAGGTGACTGAGAACTGGAATGGGATTCCTGCCAAGGACAGGGCAGAGACAAGAATTTGCCACCTGCCCTTCACCCCAGGAAATATCTGAAAAAATCAGGTTTGATGCAGCTCACATAGGTGTATGGTCTCAATAGAGTCATCAGGACTATTCACGCAAATAAGGTCTACTCTTCGAAGTAACTGGCTTGCATGATCAGGCCCATAATGAGCAGTGGATATTTTGGAAAGGAAAAAATTCTGCTTTTTCTCTGAGAAATTGTATCTCCAGGTACAAGTGCTTTTTCTGTACAATACCTACAGCTAATCTTGAAGGCTGCTACAGTCTAGCTACTTACTTCACTGAACTCCCTGTGTGCCAAGGAAGAGAGACAAAATCTACTTGCAAAGTTTTATTATTGTTCAAACATTTCTTTTTTTGCTTTTAACAAATTTTTATTAAAAAGTTTGGCTTGACAGAAGGGGAGAAAAGCGTTTGGCGTTATTAAAATTCATAACAGGGAAACAAATGTCTGTAAAATAATAGAAAATATGTTCTCTTAACCACAGGTTCCATGCTTGTTTGTTCAAGAGAAATCCATGTGGATATTATTCCTATGGCTCCAGGCAGTCATGAGCTAAAGATCATTTGTGCTTCAAAGCACAGAAATGCAGAATGTCTAGTTTATTTAGCTTAATAAATAATTTTATATATAATTAAATTATACATAATTTAAAATTAACTTTTTTTGGGGGGGGAGGTAGACATGGGGTCCGAAATATTCAAAACCAAGTAAAGTTACTCTGTAGTAAGATAGTGGTGTAGAAGATCCCAGGCAGGGGGCGGCACCGATGTCTCTCCCTCTTCATCAACCTCCTGGCACCTATGCCCTTCCGGGAGTCTGAATTAAGAGGCTGTCTCTGGCCCTTCATAGGGCAAGCCTTGGTTCAGTCCACTTCTTTGGGGAATGGTCTCTTGCCCCCATGGGGCATGCCAGCAGTCTATGGTCCAGCCCTCAGCCAGGGATGGGCCAGCAGCAGGAAACAGCCCTCAGCAGGGGGAGGAAGCAGTCTATCGCCTAGCCTCTCTGAAGGGCAGGCAAGCAAACACAGGCTCGAACCCTTAGCAGGGCAAGCAGCAGTCTATGGCCTGGCCTTAGGCAGGGCAGGGCAGGACAGAGGCACAGCAGGGTGAGTAAGTAGTCTATAGCTGGCCTTCGGAAGGGCGTGGTTGGCAGTAAGGGACAGGTTCTGGTGCTTACCGGACATTCACCCCTGATAGGGGTAGGGAAGGGGGGAAGAGGACTCAGTCCCACCCTTCTCCACTGCGTCCCAGCCCAGGGCCCTGCCAGTGACGGGATGTCCCATCACTGGGTTAGTGGGGCTCTGGCCAACACACGTTGACTCACAGCAAGTGTCATCTCAGCTGCACCATAGTTGGCTTCCCTGGGCTTCCTCCCACTCTCTCCCTAGAGTATCTGGGGCTAGTTGTCTCCCTCTGGATCACTGGTGTAGAAGGAGTGCAGCAGTCCCACAAGTCCTTCACTGTCAATCGGCAGCAGGTCTGGAAACTGTGCAGGGTTCTCTGCAGAGGGCAGTTCCTCTAAGTCCTCAGGGTCCCAGGCGGTAGGCAGCTCCGGAAGTCCCCCAGGGTCCCAGGCAGTAGGCAGTTTGGGCAGGCTTTCCTCTGGTTGTAGGATCAGGGGTCTCTCACCACTCGTACAGTTCAGGAAGCTCCTCCAGATCCGCAGGGACCCACAACATGGGTAGATCCAGCAGCTTTTCCTCTGGGTTAGCATTGGGTGCGGCCCTAGGTTTGAGCACTAAGAGAGAGGCATCCTTCTCCCTTGGCCACTGGCTCCTGACTGAGTGAGCAGGCCTGGGTTTTAAAGGCCTAGCCCCACCAACCTGCTTCCAGTCAGATGTTGCCTTTCTGGGTTCCCCCCCC
>ML675615.1:10822795-10893973 GCA_007922155.1 Mesoclemmys tuberculata
CCCCCCCCAAGGGGGGTTTGGCTTTCCCTCTGTGTCAATCTCAGAGGGAGGTCACACTTCCCAGCTACACCGCCCCCCTCAAGTCCAGCTCCCAGTCTCTGGGGATGGGCTGGTCTGGTATCCCCAAGCAGGACAGCATGTCAGCATTTGCATGCTACTGACCAGCCCGATGCCGCACCGTAAATGTAAAGGGCTAGAGGGTCAGATACCAGCATGAGGTGGGCGTTGGTGTCCCTCATCTGATGCAGCCACTTCAGGGCCGCGTGGTCACACTACCACAAAAGGTACAGCCAAGCTGGTAGTACCGCAGGACCTCCATGGCCCCCTTTATGGCCAGTGCCTCTTTCTCGACTGCTGAGTACCGTTGCTCCCTGGGGAACAACTTTCAGCTTATATACACCAAAGGAGAGGCATCCTTCTCCCTCAGCTGCTGACTCATGACTGAGCGAGCAGGCCTGGGTTTTAAAGGCCTAACCCACCTACCTGCTTCTGATCAGGTGTTGCCTTTCTGGCTTCCCACCCTGAGCGGAAGTTTGTCTCTCCCTCTCTGTCAATCTCAGAGGGAGGCTACACCTCCCAGCTACAGGTGGCAATAAGGTTTCTCAACATTTTTGTGAAATCATTTTCCTTTGTTGTGAGAATACTGCAGAGTTTTTTTCAGAACCTCTGATCTCAATTCTTAAAAGGCTCAATTTTTAGTCATCAGCTGTTCCTATAGCAGACTGCCATCAATCCCACATGCAACTTAGCAAAATTTGGTAAAATATATTATGTTCAATGGTGATATAAATAGGGCCATATTAAGAAATGTCATGAAGGTTTATTGTCTATACTGTACATTTACTTCATGTACTATATACTCTACTTCATGCATCTGACGAAGTGGGTTGCAGTCCATGAAAGCTTATGCCTGGAGAAATTTGTTAGTCTTTAAGGTGCTACAGGACTCTTGTTGTTTTTACTGTACAAATTGGTATTTTATTGTATATTATGTAGGTAACTTACATTCTTATGACAGAGATGAACCAATACAATAACTTTAGACAGTTACTGTCAGTTTACCTACATTGAGTCAAGACAATGTACCTTATTCTTGGTTTGCTCCATCCTTGTTACTTCAGCTTGGGTCTTGTCTGAGCAAAGAATGTGAAACTTGTTTAAATTTGCTCATTTACGTGGTCAGATGAATGGTATGACTGTGTTTACTCTAGTGTTTCCACAATTTATGCCACTTCTGGACCTGAATTTCTTGTAGCAGTGGTCAGAAATTGTAAGGAATATATTCTCAGGTAGATCGCTAAAGACATTTTAATGTCGGGAATGAGATTTGAGCCCAGGATTCCCAGAGGATAATGGCTACACTGCACAGCATAATGCCAGTACAAGGTCTGATTTTAATTGAGCACCTACAATTCAAGCTGAAATCAGTGAGAGCTATTGATTCAAAGCACCCAAGCAAATCCAGCCCAAAAGCAGCATTTTATCAACAGACTCCTATTCGTCATATTTTATCCCCACTTTATTGTATTTTATTTTAGCCCCAGTTTACTCATCCTTACTTTTCATCTCATTAAAACAAAACTGACTATTTTTCAAATGCTCTTCTGATCATTCAAACACTCTTCACAACATTATCAAATATGACAAGAACAAAAGATCCTTGTTGAAGGATTGTATGCATTGGAAAAGATGGTATTGTGGTGCTCAGTCTCATTACAAACACAATCCTGAGCTTCCCCACTGCCTTCAGTGGGCTTTAGATCAGGACCTAGTTGATCGTTATTATCGTCACTGAAGAAGTCCATGATAATTTCAGTGATTTCTGTTAATAGACTTTATTTATCCCATGGGTTAATGATGACTAAATCTCAAAAGATTGAAAAGTTTTTAGTTTGGTTCAGATAACAATTCACAAATTTCATTGCATATCTGGAGCTTATTTACATCCTATGACGTTTCCTGTCTCTCCCTACTTTCCTCACTTCTACTCACTTCTACTTCTGAACGCAACCAAGTCTTCTATCCCAGGATTTCAAATGCGTCCTATGGATTCCAGCAAGCCCTTTTCCTCCAATTCTCATCTTCCTGACTTCAAACACACCCACTGTGTCTGAGATCTTTGCATAGAAGGAGATTCTCAGATCTAGCAGTCCCTATCTCTTTTTCTCTCTCTTCCGGGGTATAACCAGTTGTCAACTTCTAACTTTGTTTCAAATCAGTCTACACCATTGTGCATATCCCTAGCTACAGCAGGCTACAGTTACCAAGTTTCACTTGTGGCAACATTACATTTATCTAATCTTTTAGAATTTAACATTTCCATTATCTAGATGTTTGAGTCACAAGAAAAAAAATCTGCACTCATTTACACCAATTTAAACCTGAAGTAACTACATCCACTTTGACTTAGTTTCTTAAGATATACACTGATAGATATAAGAGCAGTTAGGTCAGGCCTGAGAATCTTTAAGAAATGTCATTGAAGATTACAGTTCTGACAAGTTGAATATGGCAATGCTGAAGTCACTGGGAAATAGATCTGGCTAGGAGACTCATATGTTTGTTACATATGGCAAAGAACCCATATTGAAGAATAAGAGGCCATGAAGGAGATTCCTTCCTCCTGAAGTCTGGGGTGAAAGAAACCAATTAAGAGGAAATGATTGTAGTTTATAGTGTCAGATGCAAGTCACTGCTTGTTTTGGGTGATTTGGAGGAGAACTAGGAGCACTTTACTAGCATAAATAAATAAGAATTTTTCTCCATGAAGCTGAAAAATTTGATGCCTGATCAACATATATTAGGCAGTCAAAAATATGCACACTCTGCTGAGCAACATAACATGCTGTCACTGGTAGCAATAAACAATATCAATTCTGTGAAACTCAATAGCTCATCTGAAAACTAAACTGTGAAAGAGTTAGCAATGATGTCAGATGGCTAGAGAGAAGTTTGATTATCTTTAATAGTCACAAGACACCAAGCATGAAATGATGTTGGCTATGGCTAAGTCTTGAAGGCTTATTCCATTTGTCATAAATTATAAATACCAGAAAGTAGGTGGGCTAGACCACTACGACCAAATTACTGAGGTATTGTAACTATGGATAGGGAGAGGTTATTGAAAATAAGATTAGATGTTTGATGCTTCAGGTGTCTGAGGTCTTCTACAGAAATACATTTTAGATATTGGAGCAAATTTAATGGAATGGACGTTTAATTGGGGGAGTTCATATGCATGACAAAGGTTTGACTAGATGAAGAAAGGGCATTAGGAATATTTAATACAGGAGCCTATATGAGGCACTAACATTGGCAGCTGCAAATGGACCTATTATTTTCAGTTTACTATTTAGTAGAGCCCCAAAATGTTGGAGAGCAGAACCACAAGGTGGAAATCAGAGTCAGGCTGAATCAGATACCAGGGAATCAGTGGCAGGAGACAACCTGGAGATCAGGAGCCAAAAGTCAGATGCCAGGAAATAAAGCTGGGGAAGCAAAGAGCAGGTAGAATGAGGCACACAGTCCAGAGCAGGATGGAGCCCAGTTGTTCAGACAGTTTCCTGTTCTTGCTGCTAGCTTAAGTAGAGCCAACAGGCCAATCAGCCACTCTGGGACTCAACTAATCAAAACTGGGGTTCAAATACGTTAAATAATAATCTACTAGACTATTTTCTGAGAAACATTGATTTAGATATTGATTTATAAAATGCCTATTTTTGTGGAAATATTGCTCCAAAAATAGATCAGACAGCACCTGATCATTCCAAGTTAATGGTAATCCAGACCAGTTGAAATGCCAGACTATTCTGTCCTGTTCTTTTTAGGCCAGGTCTACACTGCTGGTGAAATTTGGCAGCAGTCAACAGGAGTTATGCAAGCTACACAGAGTAGCTTGTGTAACTCCTGTTGACTTTGTAACTTCCATTTAGCGCGCCATCTCCACTGCGCTGCATTGATGGGAAATGCGTACATGTTGACTCAGCGCTACTGAGGTGGGAGATGAGGTGGTTTTATTAAATTGACTTCCAGATTGATTGAACGGGTCTTCACTTCCACTCAGTTGATCTGGATAAATCAATCTGATGGCGGTGAATTTGCCACCGTCATTGTAGACATACTCTTAGTGTCTTATACTGTGCTCGCTTGTGCTATATTTGAGCACCTAAGCAAATGCATCTTGCATTACATTTTAAATGCTATCAAACTATGGCAAGAGCAAGTCCCAAGATAGAAGCCCTTCACTGAAAATATTCTAAGGCAGCACAGACAGAAAATGTCTTCCAGCTGACCATAACTGGTGTGACATTTGTTATGTGTCACGTTGGTGGGTACAGGGAGAAGTAAGAATGTTTAGCATAACCTTTGGAATCACATGTGGTTTCTTCAAGCTCTAGCCATAATTAACTCTGAAGAAAATTCTGTGTAAGATTTACAGAAGAATTTTTGGATTTACATGTATATAAAATGAAACATAATAACATGACAATGTTGTAATAAAAATGCATTATCTCTAAATCCTCACTGACATTGATCATTGTGCAGAATAGGTTGCCAAGGACTTCGTGCACAAAGGCCTTGTTCCTATGCATAATTTTTGAAAGGGAGTAGTTGAGCTGAGTTCAGTTCAGGTTATTTTATCTGGTGGATTTTATTCTTCTCAAAAACTAGATGGACAAGTGAAGAATTTACAGGAAGTTGGATGAGGATTAATCTGATAACAATAGAAAAGGCATATGATCCTAGTTAAATCTCTTGTCCTACCATGGAAGATTCTACATATAGATTTTGCAAGTATTGAAAACCGAAATTTAGACTTCAGTAGATAAATGTGTGTGTGCTGAAGTGAAGCAGTGATTAAGAGTCCACTTCAAAGGCAGCATCTGCCCTAGTGAAGTATTGTATTCACTTGCATTACTGGAAGTATCTCTAAGAATAGCAGTAAAGTCTTGATTAGGGTCTGTGGGAAATTTGCCATTACCAAAGTGTATGCACAGTGTTTACACTGGTGCAAATTAGGAGTGTCTCCATTAGAGTAAACAAAAAGAGCACAGTTAGGTTGATGTGAAATCAGAATCAAGCCCATGAATATGACTAGCAGTTTGCACCACTACCAATTTGCACATTCAGCTTAATGGTTTTGTGTGTCTCAGTTGATTAAAAAAAATCTGCCCCCAAGTTCCTTTAATACATTGAAGAATTCATCTAATTGAGAATTATTTGTAATAATCAATTGGTTATTCATTGTTTTATAGAAGGTGACAGCAAAGAGAGTGGGAAAGCATAGTGAGATAGTGAAGTGATGCTGCACTACTTCTTTATGGGTTGAACAGGGGAGATCTCTGTGTCCCCTGGTATTCTATGGAGGCTATAACAGGCTAGCACAGAGAAAAACATTCTGTCAGTCTAAGGTCCACAAAGGGCATTCATCACCAAGTAGCAGAGCCCCCACAAGGATTTACAAATAGAAGTAAATCTTAATCTCTCTTTTTCTCTTTCTTCCCTATGGAAGAGAGCCTACATGAGAAATAACTTAATTAGCCAAAGGGGAGGGTTCTTTGTGTTCATTTAAGCTTATTTTTCCTGGGTGTAAGAGAGCATACTGTATGTTTGTACACTGTATGAAGAAATAGTTGAAGGAAAGCACTGGCAGGGGTGAGGAGGGGAAAGTTCCTGGATAGGGAAGGGGGTACCAAAGCTAGGCTGATTACACAGAATAATACAGGGCCAGCGCCCTGCCTTTGCCCCAAGAGGAGAAAGATTTTACCCTGTGCCCCCTAATCTCTCATTACTCGAGCTTTAAGTTAGCAAATTGAATTTCACCCAGTGAAAACAGCTTTTTGCGGCAAGATAAAACTACCATTTACTGCATACGTCAAAGGTTTGTTTAGAACAGTAAACAAGAAAAAAGATTATGACAAAAAAGTTTTGGGGCTTTGATTTGTCTTGCAGATCCCCCAAAAATCGAGATTTTTCCATTCTCTGTTAACACAGTTTATCCTTGTAAGAGTATGTATTGAATGATGACTAAAAGTGACCCTAAACTTACTCTTTTAATTAGCATTCAGCACACAAAGTGGAGTTTTAGTGCATTAGCACATGGTTTTAATGCTTTGGGCATCTTTCGGATAACAAGCTCTGAGAAAATTTACATAATATAACATCTGTTGATGAACTGTTGTCTGATATATACAACATTTTCCTTCACAGTGTAATACTGTGGTAAGTGCCACCTGCTTTTATATTTTCCTGTCAGTATAATAATAATCTAACCTTTAGCCTGTATGCTGTGTAAAGATGTAAATAATCTACTGCTGTGTTAAACACACTAAACAAAGTAATTAATTAGCATCTTGCTGACAGGATTAAGCACAGTGGGCATAAACATTTAAATTGCATATGGAGCAATATCACGACTTTCTTTTGGCAAAGTGTGCAAATAGCTCTAAGAAACAGCAACAAGGAGGTTATTAAAAGGTTACAGAATTGATTAGAAGGGCCTTTCTGTGCAATGTGCTGATCGTTGTCAAGTAGAACTTTGCTATGAAATCATGCCTTGGTTAATGACTGTATAGTATTGAGTGCGCATTATCAAAAAGGATGGAATCTGCTTGAGAGAATAATCAGCAAAGTGCTCGGAAACAGAAAGCCTCAGTTCAATTCAGCTCTTTTAAAATTGTTATTCCTTTAGGTGCATTTCTGAAATAATAAATTCCTTAAAAGTACAGGGGCATTTTTACCCCTTTGAAGGCATTCTATTTCTTCTAGTGACCTTCGGAGACTTGTGGCTCTGCAGTCCATTTTTGTAATTGATAGTGACTCCAATGGAGATTTCTCTTTTCTTAAGATAAGGAACAGAAGTGTCCTCTTTATCATGTATGGCACTAAATACTATTTTCTATGGTTCTTACTGCAGTTAAATGATGTTCATATTATCAGATCATATTTAAAGATCCACAACCTGTTTAGGCCAGAGGAAAAAACACGCTTCATATTTCCTACCATACAGTTAAAGATAAACATCTGAAACTGAATAATTGATCAGCTCTGAACCAAATGCATGAATCAGGCTGGTTCACCCACTCTCAAGGCTCATGTTATTCTCTGGAGTTGCATTACTAAAGTAATAAATGCCTTAAGATTACCAGGCCATATTTATCTCTGGCATAAGTTTTTTGAAGTCAGAGTTTTTCCACAAATGCATTTGAGCTAATTCCTAAGTGTTGCTCTGTTAAATCAAATGTTCCCTTAGGGACTGCTAAATCAGCCAGAGATTATACTTTGTCCAAACTCCCTCGGGCTCCCAGCCCATCTAGGAATGTCCCCAGCAACTCTTCAGGTGTACTAGAAAACAAGATATTTATTCACAATTTTAAATAATTAATATCTGTCATCTTCAAGTACTTAATGTACTATAATAGAGGACCAAATTTTGACCTCAATAACAATGATGCATCCCCCAGTGATGTTACCATCCAGTGTAGGCTTTGTAGAATGGACAGTAAGTACACAGAACGCAGAGACCTGTTGCTGCTTTGAGAACCAAGGATGCACGGAGGTGAATCCATGCAGTTGTAACACAGGATCAAGGCCTACATTTCCACATGGAATATGGTTTGCTGTATACATGCAAAATCAGATATGGAAAGATAATAAAGCTGGGGTAGAACAGGGTTTATAGTTTCTATCGTAAGAGCCCTTTTAGTTTTCGGATCCTTGAATTCAAGCCACTGGCTGTATGGTAAAGTAATTGTTGTGCTTGCTGTCTTAGGTCTGCCGTACTCTAAATTGTGATTACAATAGTGAATGTGGCATTGTGTCTATTCCACTGCAACGTCCTAAAATTTTTAATTTTTCATTCATTGTCATCAACTTCTTAAAGATAATTCAAACACACACTTTGCTGAAACAGGGACATTATTTCCATGCTGCTCCAATGATACGTAATCATTCATTTTTTTTTTTCTTCCTTGCTGTTCCATTACATTTCAGTTGACAAACTCAGAAACTTTAGATCTGGCTAATCTCAACCTGAATTAATATTTCTGTCACAAAATCTGAGCACCATGAGCTTTAAAACTTCTTGAGATGAAAATACATGGCTTTGTAATCAAATAAGCTTCTCCAGGAATAACTTCACATTAAAAGCACCATTCAATAACTAATTTTCAGACCTTTCACATGGTATACCATTTCAGTACTCCAGCACTATTTGTCACACTAACAAATTCACAGGGCATCCACGCCCATTCTTGTTCCTTTTAAATTTTTTAAATGAAACAATTTGGTGCATAACCCTGGAGACTGGACACTTAAAGAAAAAAAAAAGAACTAATTCAAAATGAACATTGATTTCCCCACTGTACTGGGGACTAATAATATTTGTTTTAAAAACAATCAAACCAAGTCTCAAAACACTCTAAATGTATATAAACTATCTATATCTGGTACTTATATTGGTGTACTATCTGAGCACCTCATAATCTTTTAATGTATTTATTCTAACAAACACCATGAGGTAGTTTTAAGTATTATCATCCCCATTTTACAATGGGAATTTAGGCACTCTGATAGTAAATGACTTGCCAGTAGGTCATATAGGAAGTCTATGGGAAAATGAGGAATTGAATCTGGGTTTCCTGCAACTGTTCCATGCTTTCTCTTCAAGAACAGATGCCCCAATAGGCCACAGATATGACCTCCAGGACCAAAGGTCACACTGACATTTTGTCAGAAGCCTGAGAGCCACAGGGGTTTTATGAGAGAGATCTACTCACAGATACAGGGACCACGTCAATAGTAAAACACCTACTGACTTAGATGGATGTTGGATTAGGACCATAATGTATTTATTTACAGCATGCCATAGCCTTACATTGAAGCATACCACTAAACAGTGCCTAGCTTTGCACAGATGGGAAAAAGACATAAAGATCCTGCCCATACACACACCATATATCTCTTTTCCGGGGCCAGGCACAGCTGCTCATTATATTCTTAGGGCCAGATTCAGCTCCAAATAATGTAAATGGAAAGTCTCCCATTAATTAGAGTTGGATCAGGCCTCCGGTGCAAGAGAACAAGCACTAGCTTTATTCCTGGCTCTACCCAGTGCCAGCTTCAGTTTTAATCCCTTCATGCCTCAGTTCACTCTCCTGTAATGTGGATACAATATTCCTTATTTGCCTTACAGGGCTGTTGTGAAGCTGTAGTACTTCTAAAACACCTTCAGCTTTTCACGTTATATGTAAAAGTGTTTATACATTTCCAGCATTAGCTCCTCTGACATCATGGGAGCTTATATAATTCAAAAGGCAATAGACTTGACACTTCCAAGTTCCTAGGTTATCTTGGGTTCAAAAGCAACCTCAGGCATGCTCTTTACCGGGAGCTGGAATCTGCCACTATATGAGGGAACTGGAGATGGAACAAAAATGTCAGACATAAAAATGAGTAGGCAATGCCAACTTGTCTAAGCCCAGGAGCTAAGAGAGACTGTTCAAATATTAGTCAATGTTCAGATCACATCACAGTCTCTTTCTTACTGGGCTTTTTCTCTTTTGGGGGATGAGTGTTTGAAGCAAGCCCAAGGCTAGGCTCAGGAATATGGCTGAGAGACTATGACAGAAGGTGAGTAACCCCAGCACAGTGCTTTCAGAACTTTAAAAAATATATATAAATAAAAAGTGAAAAAAGGATGATAAATGAGAGAAGAATGTACTGCAGGGACTGGACAGCAATGAGTTGTTCTGGAAATTTATTTTGTTAATATGTGGTGCTACCCAGGGAAAGCATGATACCTTTCTCTCTGTATATTAATATTTATTTATATTATATATACACACTTCAAATTAATAGTACATTTAAAGAGTAACTGATTCCTCAAGGAGACCTTTATTCAGAGATATTCCGCTTACATTACAGGTGACATTTTCTGTTTTTCACTTGTCTTTGTTTCCTTGTTAATCGACGTTTTAGTGAAGACAGGATACTTATTCTCTGAGTTCACCTAAAGTTGCTCTGTAATCCCTACCTATATCTAGAAAATATCACTTCCATATAAGACCAGAAAGTCAGACAGTCCATTTTCACAAGGGAAGGGGTCTCAGAAGTGGCAGTTCTGGGATTAGAAAGGTTGCAGTGTTGTTCACCCCCTTACTACAAATAAACCCACCCATGGGCCGCAGAGAAGGTTGTGCATAGTGGGGTAGTCTCTGTTCTTAGCGTTTCCCCCTGCAAACATATGGAGAGCAGCCTGAGCCAAAATATGAAACAGAACCAAGATCCCAACCAGCCACGTATGAGATTTGGGGAAGTTAGATACTTGGATTCTCATTTAATTTTACAATTTAGATCAATCCCTAATTAGCAGTATTTCTAACAAAATGATTTTAAAAAGATATAACAAGAACCCTGCAGGTGATGGCAATAAGAGATAAGCTAAAGATACTTTCATGGAAAGAGTCTTTTGAAAAAATAATTACTATGTCAACTATTTTGTGCAAGAAAATGTTTTTTAATTACTTTCAAACTCAATTGTTACAAAATGCGTTGTCTAGGTCTTTAAATTTCATCTGGTTACATAGAAAAACTCAGTTTATCTCAGTATTATAGGCTTTATGCTATCTGCGGTATTTACTTGCACAGCAACTACATTGTGTCAGACTTCAAAATCAACACAACTCTTCCCTGTTTTCCTCTGTGGTATCTCTGTTTATGGTCTGCCAGCCTTGACACTCATAAATTTAGTAAAGTCCAAAACTATACAAATAAATAAAAGCTGACAGCCTGTCACCTGGAACAGCCATGCTTGTTTTTATCACACTGCAGTAGACATTTGAGTTTGCCTGAGGTTGACCTTGAGTGTGCAGGTGGTTAAGAAAGCTACTTACTAAGTCTACTGGGGGAAAATTAAAAAAAACAGCATGAAGCCTAAAACGAACTAAACTAAAAGCTAGGATAAAGCTGTTTAAACAAATAATATTGTTGGCCCATGTCAGAAATTTGCAGTTCTTTAAGTGCCATATTCTAGCTTCTGAGGTATGGGTATGCAAAAGAGTGTGGGGATAGAAGGAATAAGGAAACATCCCCACTTTCAATCTGGTGAAGGAGGCAGCCATGATCTCGCACCATGTGAGCTGCATGTCGGTAAATGAGTATCAGTGGAGCTTATAGGGGAATGATGCATGTTGTAAGACATGCAGCTGGCAGAAGGAATTACGGCTCTTGAACTCAGGGGAGAGCAAGGGTTAGCACCAGGATGACCCCCAACAGAAGGAGTCTGAGATGGAGTGAAAGAGTACGCAGGCACATGGCTCTCCTCACATACACACATGCTTCAGTAAAAGGTAGCACTGCTCAAAAAGAGTATTGTGAAATACTCCTCATCTGGTGAAAAAGCCTGGGAAGTGCTGTGCCTCCTTGAGGTAAATCTTCCTTGAGGCTGTGCAGCTGTGCACCACCCCCAGCAGGAGGTTGTGTATATAAAGCACAGTGGAGCCTTTAATTTTAGTTAAAGACTTATATTTAGAGAGGGAGAGAAGAGCCCCTGGGGGGGGGGCTGCTTTACTTTGCACCTTTCCATTCTCCTGAATTGTTTGCTTTTCTTGCCTGAAAGCCGCCCTTTGTCCTCTTCAGAGCTACACCAACTTACACCTCAATCAATTTACTGATGCATAATATACACTGCCATTTAGATCCCATTTGAATTTGGCCTCCTGACAATAAGGAGGGGCGTGGCACAGAGTGACTGGGACTGCTGAAGACTGAAAAAGGATAGGTGTGACCATGGCTCTTCTCCTGTCTGCTATTGCCAGCGCTTGACAATGGCCAGCAGTCTGGCACACATACCTTGAGGGTAATGTGTTGTATCCTTTATTGGGTTTAACCAGGTCTGCATTCCTTTCTCATCTGTGGACAGAACCTCTCAAACCAGTGACCCTCCACCCCAGCCCCTAATGTGTCAGTGGGTTCAAAAAACAATTCCAGCCCTCATTGTCAGTCAGTCCACTGAAGTTAGGTTTTTATACAATTGTCCCCAATAATTATCTGTTTCCCTCCTTGTTTCTGCATAAAAGTTAGCAGCATCCAGGGACAGAAAGAAGCCACAGTGACATATTCAGGTCAGTCCGGTGATACAGCTTGTAGAAGTTTAATTTTAACTTTCTAAAATTTTGATTACAGCCATGAGGTTTTTATTGATATTTCACACTAAAGTAGCATGACTAAGTTCTCACCTTCTGCCAGCTTGTCGTTCTTAATTTACACTTATCAAGACAGAAAACAGACTTTTAAGTTCCAGAAAATTTAGTGACTAGGAACATGAAGTGTGTCTGATTCAAAAGTGACCTAATTTCAAATAGACTTTGTAACTGTTGCATATATGTACAAATCACTATAGCTCTCCTTCTTACCCTGAGCTGTTCTTCAGAGAAGTTGCTATGATAGGAAAAGTGAGATGTTAGTAACAATATTTTTCTTTTAATATCTAGGAGAAAGTACCACTCAATCACTAAAATGTTAGTGTCTGCATTAAAAAAGATTATCTCCTGCATGGCGCTAACAATAATTGGACCTGTTTCTTTGTTATGCTAAAGCCCCTTTACAGCACATTGGTTAATATTAGAAAGAGACTTTAAAGGAGGTATAAATATAATTCAGGACATTGATGATAATTCCACCTCTTTAGATTTATGTCTGAGTGTCTCATATAGCATTGTAGTTCATATTCAAGCCTTCACAACACCTCTAGGGGTAAGCAAGTTGGGGACATGGAAAAACCAATGCACACAGGATAAGCGCTTTGTCCCAGGTGAGCAAGCAACTTCTAAAAACAAGTGTGTTCCGTATATGTAAGAGTTGTAGAGCAGAGGAGTCAACTGTCTGAATTTAAGATGAGTGGAGAAACTGGGCTGAGTGACAGTAGGTGTAATGATCAGTGTTTTTTACTTTATTGAATAGACTTTTTGTTGTTAGATTATAGGGTTTTTTTTACTATAGTGTTGTTGACTGTAGTTTCTTTGGCTATAGTTTTCTCTGACTTTTTTCCTTCTAAGCATATTGTGGGAGAAACGTGAAGGAGAGAAAGCAAAACTGTAGAAGAGGAACAGTGAGAAATGAAGAGATACAGTACAGAAGACCAACTAGCAAGTAAGAGGATTTGGGTACAACAAAGAGTGTTCTAGTCCTTTAATTTCAGTTGTCATATTTATCTAGGGAGAATCAAGCCACCACTTTTCAAACAATTTCCATTGCACCAAGGGCTAGGTGGTTGCACTGCTGGAGGTTAAGGTATGTGGACATGCTGAGGAAGCCCTCATCCCTTCTTCTTGCTTTAGAAGGTCCAACCCCAACAAAAACAAACAACAACGAAATCCTTGGCTTCACTAGTGCTTGGAGGCACTAACTTATATGAACCCTCATGTGGTGCAAACCCTGTATTTTCAAGCATACTAAGTGCTCAAATTGTCTTTCTGAAATATTTTAGTTTACTTTAATAAGTCCCTCCGTTTGTAAGTATCTAAGGCAAAAAAAGACAGGCTCAAAGCAGATTTTGGGGTCAGGAAGGAATTTCCCCCAGGTCAGATAGGTAGGGAACATGGGCGTTTTTCATCTTTCTCATTTTAGCATCATCCGGATTTATCTCACTTAATCATTTCCGTTATATTACAGGGGCCTCAAGCATTATTACACCTTGGTCCCCTCCTGTTCTCTGCCTGTGGCACATAATAGTTTAGTCTCCTGTGTGCTGTAATACTTTGGTCTAATTCTGGTTGTTGCATTTGGTGCAGGGAAACCTGGGTGGTGGTTTGTGGCCTGTGATACAGGAAGTCAGACTAGATAATCTGGTGGTCCTTTCTGGCCTTACACTCTATGACTCAATGAGACATGTATGTAACAATGAAAATCTACTCAAAATCACAAGTATTTGGTGTGACACTTCCCAGGGGTAGCCAGGGCTATGAAGCACCTTACTAACACCTGGTGTTGGCTGGAGCATTCAGTCCCTGGTCCACTGAATACTTGCAGTATTCACAGATTCGTTGCTTCCAAAGAAACATCTTATTCTGGTTTACCAGTCTGACTTCAGATCACCTCTCTGCTTTAAGACACAGCACTTAGATATGTTTATAGTGAAATCAAGTATGAGTTTACTTAACAAAGCATAGAAATTCAAGTAATAGCAAATAAAAGTACAGGAGACAGATGGTTACATAGAAAAAGCACAACATGCATTCTAGAACCTAGACTTAATTAACTAGATGCTTCTATGTTTTACAGAGTAATGCTCACCCAAAGCCCAGGCAGCATTTTACAGCCAGGCTTGTTCCTGAGACAGACATGCTATCAGTTTGCTTCTAAGTGAAAGACCCCTGTGTCTCTATGCCTGCCAAAATATATCCTAACAATCCTTTATCTTTAGTCATAGGCAGGATACTCCTTGCTGTTTGTTTCACCATGTGAATTTCCTCTCTCTCTAGATTTTGCAATCTCTAGTTTTGCTTGTGGCTCATTATGCAAGTAGGCCTACATTAGGAGGCATACAATACCCATAAGGTATGAGGGACATAAGAACCTGTTACTTCCTGCCTGAAAGGAACTTTGCTGAGTTATGTTACCTCTTGCTGACCTGTTGCAGCTCCAAGACTTAAGAATACTGTTTTCAGTATGGATCCATAACTTCTTAAATATTGTCTGGATATATATTTCACGGTGATTATGATGAACAGTGAGCTACTGGTTCTCAGGAAACACCTTACAAACTAACCTTTGTTGAACTATTATGTATATGTCTGACCTGGGGGATCTTTTTATCTGACCCAGAGGATCCTATTCACCCTCCTTCTAACACCAAGGGATCCCTGTATCACAGATGAGGTTTTAAAATTCCATTATGACCTCAGAATGGGCCACTATTTTATATCAATGTTTCCAATAGTGAGAAAAAAATGTCAGGTAAAGATGGCTTTGTGTTATGGATGTGGATATTAGTTTTTATTTTTCTCAAATTTTCCCCTAATGTTTTTCAATATAAAATAGACATATTTATAAAAACACTGACTTTATGAAAAAGCCTAAAAAGAAGAAAATATTTAGAATTTTGAACAGTAATAAGTAGGGGGTAATGGGGGCTTTTCAAAAACAAATTATGCTAAAATAATTTAATTGTTTTCTGTCATACAATAATAAGTGGCATAGATGAAGGTAATGCTATAATCACAGTTTAACTTGGATTAGTTAAAACATTGGCTACAGTTTCACACTGCATTCTCATAGGAGGAAAAAGTAAATGTGAATTGAATTGCCCTGTATGTGGTAGATAGGTAATTGCTTGGATAAGACTCTGAGACTAATTACAAATACAAGAAAAGCAGGGTTCTGTACAAGTCCATCCACAGACCAGTGCTATTTTACATTAACAAATTAGCAACCCGGTTATTACTTGCTCCTGGCATAGAACTCCATGAAAGTAACCAAGACTTTTGTATGGAGGAACTTGGAAGTTGACATGTAAAGAGTCCACTAATCACATTCCTAGACAGATTTGAAAGATAGCATATACTTTGGAAGATAAAATAAAAATACAGCACAATACTGATAAATTGAAAAAATAAATTTAAGTACATGAGTGATGAAAATGTAGAATATTCATATGAGAAGGAATAAAGGAAGTAATTAAATGCACAAATAAACAATGGATGTTAACTGGATAGACAAAGAATGACTGGATATAATATAATTATACTGGATATAATGAGTGATATACTGAATAAGTTGTCAGTGTGTTACTCCAATGTGGATACCTGGCAGTCTAGGTATCATCTGATCATCAATGTGTTGCTCACACACACCCAAAACAAATGCTAAATTAGACTGTTCAAAGAAGAGCAAGATGATACCAGAACTAGCTAGGTCATATATGTTTAATTTTTTAACAAATGATTATATAAAGAGGCCCCAAATAAACCTCACATCTGAACATTCCTGCACTTTTGTAAAATTTAGAATAGTTGAATGGCTGGGAAGAAAATCACAACACATTTTTCAAAGTATTTCACTGGTTTATCAAAATGTTACCTAAATTTAAATAATTTAAATTATTATTTGAATCTTTTTGCCCCAATTAACATTCAATTTTGCAACCAAAGAGATTATAAATACAATCTAAATGCAAAAAAATATGAACAGCTCTAGTTTAAAACTTTGATTGACACCTCTTTCCATTAGGGCTGGAGGCTAATCTTGAGTTCCAAACACCTTCTGGTTTAGGGGAAGTTCAGGTCCAAATCTTGCTCCAAATTTTGCAGGACAGCCCATATCTAATTACTATTATTATTACCACCAAAAAACCTGTCCTGATTCTGCTGCCATTGAAATCAGTAGGGGTCTTGTCACTGATTTCAGTAAGAACATGATCAAGTGGTTTATTATATTTGTTTTAAATGTAGTGCAAAATGTAAAATGCCATTTACTTAGAAGCACCCTTTTTAATATGATATTTTACATTTTTAATGAAATACATTTTGCTCATTTCAAGGCATTTTGAATGACATCATTGCCAGATATCCATGGGGATGAGTTACTGGAATTTAGCAGCTATTCTTAGGAGGTTAAACATAAACATTAATTTCATGATGCTGAAAAATATATTATTTGTAATGGAAAATGCAGAATGAGTTTGGGAACAAAAGGCTAATTTTCCTAATTAACCCTATTTTTCTTGAATTTCATAATGCAGCTGAACAAATGTCTCAAATTCTGTCATGTGGATGGGTATAAAACAGCCACCAAAATAGTCCTGCATGGCACTTGGGAAATTATTTGTCCATGAAATCACTCAGGGGTATTCATTTGCTGTTGTATCCTCAAAAAAGTATATGCATATTTCCCAAGTATAGGAGCACATGTTGGAAGAGTAGGTCTACAAAAAGGAGGTGAAGTACATTTAGAGGAAGATAATGGTAGGAAATGTAAGAACCTGGCCCAGTCCACCTATCTGGATAGGCATCAGTCTATTGGGATTAATCCAACTGCTATTTTGTGAGGAAGAGTTGATCTAGTGTATTACAAAGGAGACACGTGTGTGTTAGCTCTTTACTTTTGTTCTTTCTTGATTTGCTGTTTCCCTATTCTAAAATAAATCATTCAGACTGAAAGGAGAGTGTTGCTTTTTGTGTATGGAAAAAACAAATATAAACACACACATCTCTATCTCTGCAGGATAGAAGTGGAAGACTCCAATGAACACTGATCTTCCCTCATAAGGAAAAACAGGTCTAACCCTGGGATTCCCCAGTTCGATCCTCCAGAGGAAAGACGAAACTAAATAGCAAAGCATGTGCTATATGTGTGGGATCAAGAATGAAGAAAGTTTTAATGGGATACATAACCCCCCAAATACAAATATTTGTGAATGAAAGTCAGGCTATCAATCTGTCCTTATTGGCTATGGCACATGCATCACACACATTTTTTGTCGTGTATTTTTTCCCAATGAGTTGTTTCTGTAGAAACTCTAAGTATAATAGAATTTAAAAGCACATAATAATGTCATAAAGTGGAAAAAACCTCCAGTGATATTATCTGGGAATCTCAAATCTATACAGAGAAAATTTGTATCAAACAAAGTCATACGTTATAGAGTTTATAACTCTTATTACTCTAATAAAGGAAAAGGTAAAAATATCATCACTAAAACAACAACAACAATTTTTATGACAAAAAACATGTTGTAGAAGATCAGAGAAGACCTTTTCATGTTAGCATTTTATTAAGCAAGAAGATTTTGAAGTTAAACCTTTATTATTTTTTTGTATTACTGTAGCACCTAGGAGACCTCGTCATTGACAGGACCCCGGTGTGGTAGGTGCTGTACAAACACAGGACACAAAGATTGTGCCTGCCCCAGAGCTCACATTCTAAGGTATTCTTTCCTTGTAGCACTTATTTTACATATGGTTGCATTACAAAATCTGGATGGGCCAATGGAAACATTTTCTAATGGTTTCTAGGGGCTAGCATGCTTAGGTGAGAAGTGTGATGCAGCATACAAAATCAAATCTGTGTTGTCATACTGAGAGAGAATATTTTCATATGTCACCATTATACTGGAATCTGTCATAACCTATTGGCCTGCTTTCCTGCCATGTATTTATCCTTAGCATGGAGATATTGATATATTTTGAAGGAAAAAACAAACAATAAAATTCAGGATTATATTCCTCAATAGCTCTTGAGTAACATATCTGGCAGCTGTATGCTTGACTGACTTGTGTGATTTCACTGTGGAGTGAAATCTTAGGACACAAGCCATTAAAAAATGCTTTATTCTTTTGGCCCTCTTTGCTTTTTTGTTCTCTCCTCCTCCTTTCCCCGTATGTTTGGATCTCCTCTGCTCTGCCGCTTGTCTTCTCTGCTCCTGGGTGCTAGCAGCCTGTACTATGTGCTACAGAGCTGACATGCAGGCAATGTGTTACTATATTTCTCCAGCATGGTCACTGAAATCAGCTGAATGCAGGCTGTTCTCTAGATCAACAAAGTGTGTGTGTGTATGTGTGTGTTTAAATTCAGAGGTAGCAATTTGATTTAAAACTTTTACTCATCTTGGGTAAACCACCCCAAACTACAGTCCAAAATCAAGCCAGAGTCCCAATCTCCTCCACTCCTCCGCTTCAGAGGTAGGAGAGTTAAGTGGAGGGAAGCAATATACTGCTTGAGACATAGAGGGGAAAGCCCTCCCCTATGCAGTGCTATATTCAGGTCTAAGGCCCAAGCAGCCCACTGGATTATAGTAACCACATCCGAACATTTCCTAATCCACCAACTGTCCTTGAAACCTGACAGGGTTACAACAATTGTAATATAACCACCCAAACCAGACCTCCAGGATACAAGACGGCAGGTGAAAACTTGCACAGAGCAATTCGTCAAAACTGCCATGCCGGAAAAATTCCTTTCAGCACCCAAAACTGATGATCTGCCTAGCCTCTAGCATCATCAGATCCAGAAAGCAGATTAAGCCCGGGACTGAAACAAGGAACCCACACTGACTACTTCATCCAGACATCAAACTATATCAAAAGGACTCATGCTCACCACTTCCCAAATGGGAACCAGTTACTTTTCTCTGCTCAGCCTGCAGTCAAGCAGAGAGAGGCTGTCCCAGCTGCCTACAAATCAGCTGAGTAGAAGAACGGAGAGATGAAAGTTTTCACTTCTTCAGCCCCACTGACACACGACATTTCCGTGAGGGGCTGTGGGAATGTGTGACAGCATGGGCAAATGTTTGAATGTCACACAAACAGTGTGATGAACCTGGGCAAGCCTGCCATTAAAACATCTGCTCTCAACATTTTAGGCTTATTTTACTCCAGTAGCCTGAAGATAGAAATGTTAAGAGGCAGTAGGTGGGGGGTACCATGGTATTCTTAAAAGCTCTGTTGTTAGATGATAACTTGCATGTGCTGTTTATTGTCATTATTACTTTTGTAGGTTGCTGACCATGTTAGCAACTAGGTCTTTATTTACAAAGTTCAGAAACATAATTTTCCATAAAATTACCTACAATGGCTAGCTTTAAAGACCCAATGCTGCTGCCTACAGAAATGCGATCAATCAGGTTTTCAGAAATGAAACCAGAAAAAATGGAAATACAAAGACAAGCAAGGGAGTGACACTGACCTGAGCTAAATGAACTCTAAAGCAGAAGCTTAGGATGTGATTACAATAAAGTTTATTGTTAGATAGAGCAAGAGACTAATGTTCAGGAATGAAAGCAAAATGTTATGTGTATGATCAGAAGGTTAGCTTGAAGGTTGAATGATGTCTAGTTTTTTGACAAAATCCAAATCTTAAAATAATTCATGCAACCATATCTGAATCCAAGTACAAGATGGTTTTGGATACAAACTGAGAATGAAGCTATAAGGTTAAATTGGGATTCAGAATTTGAATCTTAATTCCCTTCTTTGATCTCCCTGAATTCAAAGGGATTTGGATACAAAGTTGTAGTTTGTGCTGATCTCCAGATATCAAGTTATTAGGACAAGGACCCACTTTTATAGTGCAATATCTAAAGGCCAACTTTACCCAGGCTGAGTAACACTCAGTAAGGAGAGTTTCACTGAAATCAAAGGAAGGTGATACCCAACATGAGTTAGGGTGGCAGAATCCCTTTGGGTTTAGTTCTGGAGTCTGCATAAGCAAAACTTGATTTGTTGGCAGAGGGACTTCAGGAATGGGCCCTATTTGCTTTTGAAGCTAAAAGAGGAGCAGAAGAAGAGTTTACAGATGGCTGAAATGGCCAGTTTTGATATGGGCATAAGCCAACAGTGGTGAGAACAGTAATGAATAACATATATAACATTCCTGCAGTTGATCGACTAAGGTAACTGCCATTTCAGTATAATTTTCCACTAACTGTGAATGCACAAATAAATTCCTGTTGATTATTTTTTATACAAAATTCTTAGTTACTTAGATACCAATTGCTTTTTTCCCTCCAAAAAGGGAATGCTTAGTTTCTCAACAGGTCCATGCTTCCTGTATATATGATTTTGTTCCTTTAGTGATGGGATGAGGACCTAGACTTATCTAGACTTATCAGTGAGAGTGCTTGTTTTACCTATTTGTTTATTATATCTGCAGACTGATTTTCTTTTTTATGTGCATTTGGGTGAATGGGATGCATAGGGTCTAGAAGTGGTATGTGTATATATTATTCTTAGTAAATATTTCTGCTTATTTTAAGTCATTACTAAATGTAAATTGAACTGACAGCATAGTTTTTTATTATAACAGGATACCTATACTTTTCTCATTATGCTATGAAAAGATCATTAATGGAATTTCTGGAGTCTGTGAACTTTACTCACTGTATACAAGATTTCTCTTATTCGATAGCTGATCTTATGAGTTATTGTTAAATAATCAGAGATTCCTTCGAGGAAATTGTACTGCCTGCTCTGAACGGTCTTGGGCACAGGTAATGGATTTTTAATATGATCTGTGTAGGAATTAAAGTGGTCTTAACAACTGAATAGGTGAGTGGTTCTCTTTAAGTGAGGACATTAAAGTGCTAAATTAATGTGATGCATTCTAATTTGGGGTTTGCCAAAAACTCTAATTCTATCCTGGAATTCGATTTCCTTCCATCCATAGACTATTTCAGAAAGTTATGCATAGCTCTTTTTTACTGTTTTTCAAGAAAAATAGTATCTTCTGTGTTAGTTCTATTTTAAACAAACAGAAGCAAAATAACTTATTCCTATTAGTTCTGTGAATCTGCATTTCTGGCTTATAAGGTTGATTTTCATAAGAATGATTCTGATCCTATCCAGAAATTGGTTAATATAACTTTTATGACACACCCCTAGCAATGCAATAAGGAAATACCATTCAAAACATGCATATACACATTCACCTTCTATAAAAGATGCTAATGTTTGTAGGAAGGAGTGGAGAGAGAAATAATCTTATAGTCAGTAGCAATACTCTGTGCTTGTAGAGAATTTTAAAGCACTTTGCAAATATTAATGATTTAAGCCACAAAATACCCCTCTGAGATAGAGAAGTGTTGTTATACCAATTTGTGAATGGGGAAACTGAAATAAAATGAGGTTGTGGTTTGCCCATGGTCCAAAGAGAACTTCTGGACAGAGTCACATCTCCTGGATCCTAGTATTACATTTAATCTGTCCTTCCTCTCATTTCATTTGAAATCGTGTTTCCATTCTTATCTTGAAGATACCATGGCCTGTATTATGAAGGTGATCAGAGCCACGTATCATAAAAATCTCTCTGGCATAATCAATTAATTTTAGTTGGGTTTTTCCAAAGAAGCATTTCCTATGGGTGTGAGAGACACCCATTTGCCATTGAATTTCAGTTGTCTGTGAATCACAGAAATGTCGAGCTGGAAAGGACCAGGAAAAGTCTTCAAGTCCAGCCTCCTGGACTGAGACAGGACCAACTAAACCTAGACCATCCCTGTTGGGTGTTTGTCAACCTGTTCTTAAAAATCTCCAATGATATGGATTCCACAATCTTCCTTGGAAGCCAATTCTAGATCTTAACTACCCTTACAGTTAGAAAGTTTTCCCTAATATCTTACCTAAATCTCCCTCACTGCAGATTAAGACCATTACTTCTTGTCCTACTTTCAGTGGACATGGAGAACAGTTGATCACAGTCCTCTTTATAACACCCTTATCGTATTTGAAAACCAGTATCACGTCCCCTCTCAGTTGTCTTTTCTTGAGACTAAAAATGCCCAGTTTTTTTTAATCCTTCCTCATAAATCAGGCTTTCTAAATCTTTCATCATTTTTGTTGCTCTCCTATAGATTCTTTCCAGTTTGTTCACATATTTGCTAAAACGTGGTGCCCAGAATTGGACACACAACTCCAGCTGAGCCCTCACCAGTGCCAAGTACAGTGGGACAATGATTTCTTATGTTTTGCATATGACATTCCTGTTAAAACACCCCAGAACAATATTAGCCTTTTTCACCACTACCACTTACCAATTTGTAGTTGTGCATTTGATTTTTCCTTCCTAAGTGAAGTACTTTGTACTTATCTTTATTGAATTGAATCTTCTTGAATTCTGACCAATTGTACGGTGTGTCAAAAGGGAGAAGTGGGGGCAGGAGTGGAGGAAAAACTAATTTTGGCTTTACCTGTTTTACCATAAACAATGTGTATACCAGCATGAATTCATGAATCGAATTACCAAGAAATAGTACCCCCAAACCAAACACATTGGTTAAAAAAAAAAAAAAGTAACTACACACAGCTGAGCTTAAGCAGTCTTTGTAATTCATTTTGAAAGTACTGTTGCTATGTCTCTAGAACAACTTTTCTCAAATGCGGCTACCTTGGCCATATGTGACCATCAGGGGATATTTTTGTGGCCACAGCCTCATGGGTGGTGATTGGGTGGAGGGAAGTGAAGCAGAGGCTCCAGGGCCAACAGCAGGGGTTAGGTTCTTCCCCGCTCTGAAGACACAAATGCTGGAGGAGTAAGCAGCCAATGAGTTCCCCACCTTCCTGGGGGCAGTGGGGTCAGGCTTCGGCCCTGGGGCACACAGAAGGAGCTCCGTCCCCTGGCCGTGCAACTTCAGGCTTACTACCAACCCCCCAATGCCATTGGTCCCTACTGTCTCCTTCAGCCCCAGGCTTTGGCTGTTTGGGTCTCCATCCCACTGCTGCAGGGCTTCAGGTCTGGCCATGTGGCAGTGGCATGTGCCAACCCCAGGCTCAACCTCTCAATCATCTCTAGCCCTCGCTGCCTACCCCAGCTTCTCACCTCCAGCCTCTGCTGCCTCCCCCAGTCCTCCATCCATCCCCCCTCCCATTGCCCCTGCTGTGACTCCCTGCCAACCTTCCCATCCAGAGCTTAATTGGTCCCCGGGCTTGCCGGGGATGAGTAAGTCTGCTTTGTATGTTTGTTAATATCACTTCACATAGCAGCATACTTACTATTTAGCAAGTCTAAAAATAACAAGAAAAGAAAAGAAACAGCATTAAAAAAGACAAGAATGTGCAAAACATCTTATTTGTGTTTCTGTTTTGTTTAGATCCAGTAAAGGAAGGAGACAACTGTACATTATTTTTATTATTGAGTCTGCAAAAAAACCCTACATTAATAAATTACAATGATTTGGACCTGTATATGTACATATGTATTTGTTTTTCCTAAAGTTAATGAAGTATTTTAGGAAAAATTATTGGAGCGGTCCCAGCAAGAGTTGGTGGCTGCACTCTAAGGACAGTAAAAATTTGTTGTGAGAACCCTTGCTTTAGAAGGTGACATTAACCATTAGAAGGATCCCTTATGGTCTCAGGACCAAAAGAAGAAATAAACTGAAAATACAAGCATTATGGGTTGGAGAGGACGCTTTAAGAGCCTGTTGATTTTGACCAAGCAGATACTTAGATATTAGATCAGCTGCTTTCCTGAGCTAGTGTTCACCAGTATGTAAATGCATGTGCCGTTTTACAGTAACGTCCTCTATACCTGTTGGCAAACATAACAGCTGAGACAGGTAGAATAAAGCTCCCAATCACCATTCAGTCCAAAACCCTTTTCTCAGGGTTGGCTTTATTTTCAAACATGAGTTCAAAACCAAAGGCAGAGAAACTCAAAATATTAGGTAGTAATCACTTGAGTCTTCCATCAGATGAGGGTAGAGGATGCACCTCTTTTCCCTTTAGTTGCCTTTCTGACTTCTAGGGATACCCAAAATAGGGCCTTCCTTGAGTGTCTCCTGCCCCTACTAAAAGGCAGGAAGCTTTACACCTGGCTTCCTGTAGGTCACATGCTTACTCCTGCATCTTTTTTGGGGTGTTTTAAAGGACCAAGGGACATATCAAGTGTACTAGGACATGAACATATCCCTCCAAGGCCCAGTCACACACCCCAGCAGAACTGGATGAATAATGCAAAAAACGTTTGCAGTTATTTGTTTGAATTTTCAGTTACATTCATTTTGAGTGTTGTGCCCTGTCTGTTTGCTTTCTGAAAAACGATTAGGAAACTGTCTGTGATAGTTATTACACATTCTGTATTTGCTCTTCACAATGTAGTTCCAAGGCAACCTCATTGAGATAGTGTCATCTTGTGCTTATTTCATTAACACAAGCTTATTGTTTCTGTTACAGAGAAAAGGCCCGTCTGACCACAGACTCATTTAATAACCACCTTAACCATCTTAACTGGAGTTTATTGGCTTAATTTAGTCTCTCTCACTTTTAGCCAAACTATCTGTAGCTTCTTCTATTTACTGATTTATTTTTTCCCCAGTGCTTGGAGATTCTAAATATTTTTTTTAAGGTTAGACTCTTATATCTAAATCCTTTCGCCCCCCACCTCCTTTGTTTTGATTGTCATCCTTTCCTAAATGAATATGGTCAGGAGCAGCAGCATAGGTGTTTCTGCATTTACAC
Organism: Mesoclemmys tuberculata; assembly: GCA_007922155.1. Classification (NCBI taxonomy): domain Eukaryota; kingdom Metazoa; phylum Chordata; order Testudines; family Chelidae; genus Mesoclemmys; species Mesoclemmys tuberculata. Next base: position 10,847,743 of record ML675615.1, read on the forward strand.
ATTAAATGGAATGAATTTCTCCAAAAGAAGCTCCATTATGCAACGGGATGCAGCCCAACCTTCTTCATATTGACCACCACCTAAACAAGCAAGCAGTTCAGCCTTCAAATCAGAGATGCCTGCCATCCAAAATAATTTACCAAATTAAAGAGGGATAAAAAGAGGGGATTCATTTTGAAACAGTAAATAAAATGCTTGTCTACAGAAACACAGCTGTCTTATTAACTTACAGTGCCATCCATCTGGCAATAAAATTTTGAATAGCAAAAGGTTGGGAGATTTCTGCAACTAACAATGGATTGGGTAGGGTAGGTCTAAGTAAAATAATACGTTTTTATTTTTGTATTTATCTACCAACAATTTTCCATAGAATGCTCCACTTTTGTATCAAACTTTACAAATAACTGTATTCTCTGGTTAAGAAGAAAACTCAGTTTAAGGTTACCATTCTACTGAATGCTCCTTGCTGTACATTATTTTGAAGCTCAGTGCTTCCGAGATAATGATGATGTACATATGTTTAATTGTTAAATCATAATATCTTATTTAGGGTTAATAAGAGTTAAAATTTCAAGTTTGACATTAGAAAAATTGATCATTAAATAACTCATCCTGTCTTCTTGTCTCGTGTTATTTCCCCTTTAGCCAGTTCAATCAATAGCACCATATAATTTCATACCATTCTATGGCTCCTATTATGAATTGCACAACATTAATTTAAGCAAAGACTGGAAGTGTTTCTTAGATTGAGATTTTTTTTATGCACTGAAAATAGGTGGAGTTAGAAACTGGAATAAGTATTTAGTATAGTTCTGAATACCAAAATAAATGCAGTTTTGATCAGATGAGGTCATGGGAGTTCTAAGAAACAGATAGTGTGGGGCAGCTTTAATTTGCAGTTCTACTCTGAAAGGTGACATTGTTAAAACTAGCATGGTGGGATTCCACATTTATTGTCTCTTAATGAGCTGAGATCAAATTTCTTCAGTTTACAGATTATAGAAAAATGGGTATAACTATTAGCTCTGAAAACTCAGTCTGGCATCAGAGAGCCAGACTGCTCTATCTGCCTCATGTACCATTCATCAGTAATAAAGATTCTGGGGGCAAACCCTGCCCTCAATTACACCAGTACGAAGAAAGGCATGGCACAATCTGAAAACAGTGAAATTTCATAAGTGAACCTGCAAATGGGATTGGGGTTTGAATAAGTGACAGGACTATGGACTCTGGGCACTTCACACCCTTAAAGCTCCTTTAAAACCTGAGTTTTATTCAACTATTCTGGAAGCCAGGAAAGATTCATACTATTAGGACATGAACATGCTTTTCTGACTGGAAAGTTCCAGAGGGGTAGCCGTGTTAGTCTGTATACAGCAAAAACAACGAGAGTCCTGTAGCACATCTGACAAAGTGGGTTACAGCCCACGAATGCTTATGCCTGCAGAAATTAAATTTGTTAGTCTTTAAAGTGCTACAGGACTCTCGTTTTTTCTGACGGTAGCCGTTGTTGCTCTTTCCTTACCTATATATATAGTTTCTCTACACTCAATTTGCCTTGGTTCACAGATTCCTGGGTATGCTGCTGCTTTAACGTCTCTAGTGAGCTAGCTTTGAAGTAGCTGGATTCACAGTAAATGTGATCTTTGAAAAAGAGAATACATACCTCCTTTATAGTCTAAACAGCACCTCCATTCAATTCTCAATCCCTCTCTCAAGGTGACTGCTCTTTGTGTTACATGTCTTATCTTAATGTTCTGTTACTCTGCTGCCAAACATGTACTGCATTTTAAAGGAAACACTAAAAATTTCAATGCTGCAGTGAGACCACTGAGGTTTACTAATTAGATTAATTTACTATATTCCAAATGTAAGGAAAATTCTTTGACCTTTTTTGGTAATTCTCTTCATATCTTTTCATTAGCAGTATCTTTCAGCTATCAATTACCCTGTGAAAACATTCTGTTGTAAAGCATTCATGATTATAATCTTAGTGCTACAATTACAGTTGTTGATGTTTCCAGTTATAAGACCTTAGATTCCAGGCTGTTAAGGCACATAATTTTTTTGCCAGGTGCCATAGGCATCCCAGACAGGAAGAACAATTGTGCACAAAAAATTTAAAAGATTGCTTCGGCATTTTTATAATAAAATCTTAGGGTAACATAATCCTCTACACTGCATGGGACAACACTGCATGGGAACTGGGAAACATGGGAACTGGGAAACACAAGGAATTCAAATTTGTTGCGTTTCATTCTAAACTTTCCATGAAGATGAAATTTGCCCTAGTGGAACAGGCAGCACTTCAACCCCATAATCTCAAAATTCACAGGCTGGAATTGTGAGAGGTTGGTCAGGGACTGCTCCGTTCCTAGGCCAGCCTTACTGTGCCTAAGTGTTGGCAGATTCTGGCATTTCTCTCACTTTTTGTATCTGGTCTGTTTTGATGAACTAACTGGTAAGATCTCTGTGATTTGGTCCTTGTACTTCTTGATGTTGGTGTGCATTCAGAATTGGCTCCTTCACTGATCTTCTGCATGCATCTCCCTCTGCAAACATTCTCTTTCAGTTTCGTGAGATCACAGATTCTCCCATTTCCATAAGATTTAGGCAGCATCGCCGTGCTTCTCACAATTCAATGTGGTCTTCCAAGTGAGCTATTATGCCCACTCTTTCAATCTTCTTATGCTTTAGCCACAATGCTAATGGAGCTGTGAATAGAATTGATACAATGTGTAGATAAGATGAATCCTTTATATTATTTTTTCCCCTTGGAGTTTGCCTGTACCCACAAAAACCTCTGGCTCTATGTCTGTGAAGTACTCCTGAACTGTTTGTTTATTTCATAGCAAGAATAGCTATGATTGCTGATAGGCAAAGTGGTGGCTTTACAAAGACTAGCATGACATTCTTGATCTATTTTCTTAGCAGGCTTCTGAAGATGATTTGTGTATTTTCTTTTTCCTTTCTGTGAATTGCTACTCAGAACCTTTTGAGGACTTTGAAGTCTCTCTCTCTGTTTGGGATGGCTGTCCCTGAATTCCCTATCCACATCTTAAAACGGACCTTCTTGCATAACACAGATGTTATTGCAAAGATGAGCCCAAGTCTACAGAGGACATTTGGCCAAATAATGTGATCAATTTTTTCTTTTTGGGTTTCCTTAGCTGTGTACCATTTATTTTGCATCTGCTTTGAAGTTCTTTACACAATAATTCTACTTAATGTCCTTCTTATGAATGACAGTCAGATTCTAAACTGAAAAGTTGGAGGTTTCTTACCACATCTGGCAAATTTGGACCCAGATTCTGATGGTACTCAAACTGAGTATAACCTTATTCCAAGGTAATCTCAGTCACATCAGTGGGACTATTGGTGGGATATTTACTGTTAGCAGTAATAATTATTGTAGTACACAAGACATCTGGTTCAGAACCATTGTGTGCTGTGCATTGTAAAAACACTGAACAAAAAGACAGTCCTGGACCCAAAGAGCTTACCATTTAAGTATGAAACAAGAGACAGCAGATCAACACAGACAAATGGGGGAACACAAGAAAACAATGAGACAGTATTGGCCAGCATGATAGGCAGTGGTCTAAGCAGAACAGCAGCCTAACCATTGTTGTTTTATGTAGGCATCATGTAAAAAAAAAATTGAGAAGGCTAGTTAGCCTATTAGCACTTAAACATCTTGACAGTGTTATGAACCCCTAAGGATCATTGAATGCTCAATTGAGTTGACCCATTGAAGAGTGAGTTAGGAAGTGAGATTTGGCTCTTTGATTTCAATGAGAGGTTTTATGAGTAAGAAGTCCAGGACTGACTCCGTGCCTCTAGTGCTCTGAGCTGTTACTGTGTTACTTGTTGAAAAAGTTATCTGCCTTGTTGAAAAAATTTAGCCACAATTAATAGCGTCTGAGGACAGAATGGACCACTGTGATCATCTAGTCTGACCTCCTGAAGAACACAAGCCATAGAACTTTTCCAGTGTAATTCCTAGAGCATCTCTTTTGGAAAAGCATCCAATTTTGGTTTTAAAATTGTCAGTGACGGAGCATCCACAGTGGCCCAATGCAAATAGTTCCAAAAGTGAATTACTCTCACAGTTTTATTTCCAGTCTCAATTAATCAATTTCAGTGGAAAAGGCAATAAAAAAGTTATGTTATTGCCGAGGTTACACAACCCCACCTTCTTTCCCCTCCATACACCACACAAGGTTAGACTCAGTCTGGGGTTATGTCAGCTTGCACTTGTATAAGGCACAGTGCCCCTTAGGTGGACAGTTGTAATGCGGTTCCTGGGTACAACCTGGGACTGGGGTACTGCTGTTCTCCCTTAAATCTCCAGCCTGGGCTGTCTCTTACAATGCTTTGCTAACCATGAGTAGCAAACCCCTCCATTCAGCACAAAGGTATGTGGAGCCCCAAACCAAGCTGGATGTCATGAATATATACATATAAGAAAATTGTTGAACCACCTCTTTTTGGTGTAAAATCTCTGATGTTTGCAGGCTTTTATTTGCCACTGTGTCAATCCACACTGCTTTTACACAGTTCAGTGTAGGTGAACTGGCCAGGGCTTTACCATTTGCAAGTGCTGATTTATTTACGTTTGCAGTTGCATTATTTATGTTCATTTGTTAGGCTGTGTTATGCAGCATGTTGAATCCTAGACAATAAAATGTCAGCCATAGGTTTTAAAGGACCAGGCACCTATTATATTTCCACTTTGGAAAGCTGCTGTCTGTCCAAACATTAGATACTGTAGTGAATCTATGTAACATTCATTATTGTGAGTACCCTCCAAAATATTCCATATTTGATGTGAACAGTAGGAAGCTGGCTGACAGCTAGCAATTCATTAGTGAAATGCCATATGTTAGTAGCCATACAGCAGATGTGTGTATATATGTGACAGAATTCAGTAGAAGGTTCCAAACTCACAGTTCAAACCAGGAAAGAAACTAATTATTATACATGGGATCTAAAAAAACAACTTGACTAACATCCCAGCAGCTTCCCAGCTTCTTCAAAGTGCAGTGTTTTCTGACAAATTCATGCTGCATGTGCAGTTTATACAGCTCTCCTCCTGTATACTAACTGTGAGATCTTTTTTATTTTGTCTGGCTCAAAAATTATTTCCCAGAGTCTATTGTTTACTGCAGTCCGTGGTCCTGATCTCCATCTGAGGCTCACAGCATTTCCTTGGACAGTGTAACCCATTTAAAGTAATAACCACATATTCATTATAAAATCTGTATTACTCTCAGAAAAAATGTTGTTAATTGTATGGAGGGGAGGGACAGAGATGGTCTATTCCTGCCTTTTGCAACAAATGGTATTTTTTCACAAAACCTGACATGCGATTCCCAAACTGATTGTTATTGTTTTTATATTGCTATTGGGACCTCCAGACACAATCTAAATTGGACCATGTTGGGCTAGGAGCTATAGAAACATATAGTAAGAGTCGCCACCATGCAGAGATTGCAGTCTAAATAGACAAAGGAAAGAGAGGAAATATTATCCCTATTTTAAAAAGTCCTTCATTGAAGGATTAAGAGACTTGGACAAGATCACAAAGGAAGTCTGTGGCAGAATCAGGAATTGATCCCAGACCTGATGAGTCTTAGTCCAATGCCTCCATGACACAATCAGCAATCTTCTCCCCCTACTTATTTCTGAGTCCTCACCACGGAAGCTCTAGCCTGTGACGTTTGAGTGTCAAGTTTGTAAGTGGCTTATTGCACTAAGGAAAGTAATAGGTGGTAATTATTGATGGACAAACCTCAAAAGATTTGGAGGTGCAGTTTGGTTTGGATGAGCCAGCAGTCTCACATGAAACTGCTCAAGTGATACATATGAAGAGGGGGAAGCAACCAAAATATTTGGCAGAATTTATATTAATACCCTGGTGAATAGGGTATGCCCTGTATTTGGTTAGATGAGTGGGGTATGTCTTTTTGATTTAATTGGTATGATTTATAACAATTGTCCTATTACATGGTTATTATTTGTATTACAGTGGTGCCTAGAGGTCCTCAACTGAAACTGTGGTCCCACCAAGTTAGGTGCTGTACAAACACATAATAAGCATATGTCTACACTGCAATTAGACACCCGCTGCTGGCTCATGCCAACTGGCTCAGGCTAAGGGTCGGTTTAATTGTGGTGTAGACATTCAGGCTTGGCCTGCAGCCTGAGCTCTGGGACTCTCCCACTTCTCTGACCCTGAGCCCTGCAAGTTGTAGTCAACTGGCATGGGCCAGCCACGGGGGTCTACCTGCAGTGTGGACATACCCTAAGCTTGAGTCCATCCCTCAGGGAGCTTGCATTCTAAATGACTAATGCAGGGGCCAGAAACCTTAACAAAAGGCCGTGCCCACTCTTCCCCCCCACCCCTCTGCCAGTGCCATCAGCAATATTGGCAGCAGGGGCGGGTCTGGAGTCCCTGTTCCAGTGGCCGTGTCCGCAGTGAGCACAGAGCGGTGTGGCTCCGAACAGGGCAACACGTCCCACTCAAAGCCGGCATGTGTGCCCCAGGTTGCCAACCCCTGAACTAGAGAGAGACAGACTGAGAGAGGGAGAACGGCACAGGGAGATGAAATGATTTGCCCAAGATCCCACAGCATATCAGTGGCAGAGATCATAACAGAACCCAAGTTTCCTCAATCCCAGTTCAGTGACTAGTCCACCAGACCACACTACCGCTCATAACTAAAGCTTTATACATTTAAGCAAATAATGGTTGAAACTGGGAATTTCAAAGACTGCCTGGCCTGCTGAGACCCTATGTGTTTTGTGTCATATCAGTGTAAGAAAGAAAAATAGGGAGGTACTAAATTAAACTGATCCAAACCTGGAAATATGTCTTTGTCTTCCCCCCCCCCTGCTTTTGTTTGATTCATTTGTATTAATTTTTTCAATTAAGAGCTTTTTGTGAAAATTTTAGGTTTAAGACAAGCCATTTTTCAGCAGAGGGGGAAAAAACTGAGACAAAAAATTTTGACAATTTAAATTTCATCTGCGATGAAGCTTAACACTGAAACAATGAAAACATGAGCATTTTAAGGCTAAAAGAGAGTTCAAAACCACTTTTATAATGAGATTGATGTTCTAACCTTTATGGAAGGGTGGTAGCCTCTCCATAGTTATGTCTCACAGACCTAGAGAGCCAGGACTAGTACCCAGGTCTGGCATTTCCAAAAATACATGTCTCTACCCCCACAGATAAAGGAAGAGCACTATTAGCTGTCAACTACAAAAGAACTTGTATGCTCTAGAGTTGTAACCAGTCTATAGCGAGTAACATTCAAACAGAGATCTAACAATGATCAATCCAGCTCCCATTGAAATCAATGCCAAAAAACTGCTATGCACATAACGAGAGGGAAGAAATGTTACATGTCTGTTTTCTTTAGTATAGTCAGACATGCATTTTCAAGGAGATTTTAGTGTATGGAAAGTTACTAAACTGAGTTTCAGTGACTTTTCAGCGGTTATGTAGGAAGACTATGACAGAGGAAGGAAGAGAAGACCTGAAACAAAAAACCCACTTATTATCCAATAGACTTTTGTGCCTTCATGCAAATTGTATCAAAATATCTGTGCTTAGGCCAATGACGTTGATTTCCTACCTTTTATGGTGATTTTAAACCATTTAAAAGAAAAAGCATTATATACATCCAAAGCATTTATCAACCATGGTTCAGTTATTGATTTGGGTTTTTGTTTATGAACTAAATGCCCAAGCCAACAAACAACATACATTTTCAGAGCTCAGGGTGCTCACCCACATTTCCATTCACATATATAGGGCTCACCTGACTAAAACTTCTTCTGCAATGTTTTGAAGAATTAGAGGTAAGGGACAGAGAGAGGTAGAGCCATATATGGAATAGAATCATGCAATTTTACTGCACCATTAATATGAGAAAGTACAGATTCAAGTCAGGAATTTTCAGCCATACAAAGAATTCGCCTACCTCAAATCAAGTGAATATATGACAGTGTTTATGTGATGTCATGTAATATGACAATGCTCTTCAATCAATTTTTGTACAGTATATGATGCAATACTAGCAAAATGTCAGTAGAGGTCACTGAAGGAGGATTAAAAGAAGGAAGAAAGCACACAAAGACTAGGTGGTCCCAGAAAAAGCTAAATGAGTGACCAGTAAGAGGAAAGAGTGCCAAAATAAAGTAAAATCAATAGGGTGCACGCCCAGATCATGTAATCACAATCTCAATGAAATTGTAAGACTCTCAAAGAGATGAAAAATTACATGCCAATGTAACTCCAAGCGTACATAAACTGATAGCAAAATTATCTGCTAATAAGATCTAATTAAGTGATCTGCATACCTGATGATCACAGCTAGATTTAAAAAAAAAAAAAAGGGCCAGTCATTTCAAGCATATATGATGTATGTGTCTAAAATAAAGACTAAATTTACATTTCAGGAAATGATTGTGTGTAAATAACATCACAATTATTTACATCTCACTTAAATATCAGATTATAGAAAACTAAATGTGGTTTTCTTTCAGAAAAGTTGCTTTGTATGAGTGATATCAATTTTTGTAGTAAAAATGAAGCCATGATAACAAGAAAACAGACATAAAGTCCTTTTTTTTTTATGAAAACATTTTGGCAACGTTTTTATGAAAATATTTTCTTCTTGTTTGCCAAAAGACTGAAGATACAACAAGGCACTTGGCAATTAAAGAAAAACATTATAAAGCAAAGTTCTTCCTGAAGATTTTTGGCTTGTGTTATTCCCCTTTGTTAACAAAAGCTATAAATCTGTCAAGACATAAAAGTGAAACCTTTTTAAATACCAAAGGCAGTAGAGAGCAATTCCTTTAAATGTCTTTTATGCTTTTAAGTGGAAACTAAAATAATATCCTTAGAATGATGTCTGGGTGCATTAGGGACAAATCTTTATTTTTTAATGAATCTGCTATCGATCCACTCCATAAAATCTTGGCAAATTTTTAGACGAGGATTTCCTGGGCTGGTTGAAAATTTTCCTTCTAAACTTTTATTTCATTGAATTTTTTTTACAGAAAATTGTGTTTTTTATTAAATGAAAATATTGAGTAAATTTGTCAGCTTTCCTTCAAAAAAAATTTTTCGTATACAAAACAAGAGGAAAACAAAAATTTGGGGATTGGGAAGCATTGGGCCAAAAATGTTCAGTTTTTATAAAAATCTCTCCTCATTTTTTTTACCAAAAGTTGAAATTTTCCATGGGAAAAAATATCCATTTTATGTCCAGTGCTACTGTTCTCTGTGCACCAAGCTTTTATATATTTTTTCCTAAATTTTGTGTATACTGGATTTTTCCACTAAATCAGGTATTGGAGTTAAACTCCTAGCTTTCTGTGACTCCGGTATTGAAGCATATTTCTTTTGATGTAACTGCTACACTTTCAAACTCATCTACTAGCAAGAACATTGAGAAATGCTCCAACTCAGGAACAAAAATATTGCTGGAAATGAGCAGGAAAATGTCTCTATACCATGAGGCTGGTAGGGTCTTAAATAGCAAGCCTGAGTCCTGAAGTGCTTTTAAGACTACAGAAAAAATGGGTAGCTAAACGTCCTCAGTTAAACAACAAAATGTGTGTGTTTGGGGTAAGAATTTGATGGCCCTATAATTGGACATAGATCCTTCCATATTAAATCACTACTTTATATCTAGTTCAGACTGATGGTGACCAAAAGTTGTTGCTGTATAATGGCTCTTTATTAGCCCTTGGAAAACAAATTTGCAGTTCCATTCCAGTTCCCAACAGTCAAAGACCCACATAAAAAATCCATATATTTGTCAACTTTTGGGACAGTATCAGAAGAGAAATCAAGGACTGAGAGGTGGTGAAGACTGAAATATTCTTTCAGAAGCTCATTCTCTAACTCTGATTTGAGACAAGTTGGCAGGGAAAGCTTGTACTGCCGTTGCTCGAGTTATAATTGTTTTGTAGAAAGTGAATTGAATCTCCAAGGCTAACATCTGGCACCTTTCAAAAACACTAAATTAATGCATTCACTCACTCTCTCTCACAACCTAGCAATGAGCATGGATGAATCCCACACAGAAACTGCACACTAAGCCCATGGATAGAGAAATCAGAAAACTTACTGAAGGCTAATCAGCTATGAATACTTGGGGTTCAAGAAGGAGAAAATAAAATTACATTCATAGAAAGACGATTTCCAAATATATGTATACAGCTGAGTACACTGGAAAGCCCTATGTTGAGACAAAGGCAAACACTGCAACATTAGAAGTCGACTTATGGATTCAAGGGATACAGAATGGATGGTGCAGAGGACCATATTCCTAAAACTAATTACACAGGCAAGCAAATCTTTTTTTATCTTAGATTTGGGGCCCTATGAACCATAGTAAAATAAGAATCTGTTAAAAGGTATAATGAAGTGTCTAGTCTTTATCCCATTTAGGATTAATGCTAAGGGCCATAAATATATTTTCTTTGGTATTATGCCAGCTACTAAACAATTCCAAGATCTGATGGAGGGGATGAGACCATCTTGAGTTCTGTTAAGAACTGCATTGCAAAGTAGTAGGTAGGCATCTAGAACATCTAGGATTAGAACATTAGAAGACCTAGGATAAACTTTCATACTCAGAACAATGAGAACCTAACATCAGAGAATTTAACTCATCTCAATCCCAATGTCATGTGACATTCACAGAGGTTATTTAAGCACCTACAGCGTTTCCATCATTTACATGAGATCTACAGGAAGCTTGATCTCCCTTGATATAAGTGAGGGGGTTGCTGGCAGAGCATTCTCCAAGGTGCCCCAGACTTGGAATGGACTGTGGTTCTCCCTGTCTAAGATTGCCCTAATCTGATGGTTTTCAGTGTCATTTGCAAGGTTCATCTTTAATGGGAGCTTTTGGCATGGTCTACACTTAAAAATTTTACCAGTATAGATATATCTATTACAGGTGTGATTTTTTTACCTACACAGCCATGGCAGTAAAAGCCTAAGTGTAGATACAGTTATACTGGTACATTTTATGGAGAACTGGGATAACCTGTATAAATGTAAGCACTTTTTTACCAGTACATCTCTGTCCGCCCTAGAGGGTATAGCCAGTATAGCTATACTGATATATCTATACCAGGACAACTCTCCTATTATAGACAAGTCTTTTGAAGGGGGAAATGTGCATGGGATCCTTTTATTTGCACTATACTATACAGTATATCAGCATTTGTTACATTTCCTGAAGTTGTTGCTGGCTCTCTTTTTTGTGTATTTTAAGTGTGTTTGTAACTATTAACAGCGCCGAGAGGGCAAGACTGGCACCCCTTCTGCTTTTATCGTCAAAAGTAACTAAGTACAAATGAGCCAGGTTTTTTCCCAGACCATACAGCCCACATTCCAGTAGAGAATCTCATGACATCTGGAATATGGCTCTAGGGAATGTGGCTGAACCTTAAATGAATTAGCAGCACCTACAGTCCATGTATGCGGAAATAAGGAGATTCACATCGCCTCACACTGACTTTCAGACTAGAACCAGCTCTGCTGGTAGGGCCTGAGATTCAAATAAAGATGGGAGTGATCTTACTTTTTTTTTTTCAGTACAAAAGAGGAAAACCATTAAATATTTGAATTATTACAGTGACTTTCTGTTTTTGTCTATACTCCTATATGCTTGCAGCAACATTACTAACACATTTTACCATCCCACTAGAATAGAGAATGGACTTTTTCTGAACCCAAAACATAGATATCCAGTTCACTTTCCTTTAAGGACAAAATATGTGTTTATACTTTTTTTTTAAATTACCTTCTTGTCTCTTTTGCATGGAGAAAAGTTTGAAACTTTAAATCTATTTGAATAATAATAAAAAATATATAAATATTATTAATGATACCTGACCAGATCATAAACAATGGCGTTTGCAGAGTGGCTGCCTGAAATGCAAAGTTAAAAATATTGTGTTGAAACTAGGCCAGATATTAATGACACATATTTACCAAGTGATAGAGCAATTTCCCCATGTGGCATCAAGATTCTAAATCTGCAATTTGAGACTTTTAAATGCTCATCTTTTAACTGACTACAGTGTAATGAATTTTATTAGACAATCAATTTCACTATGATATGACATTAGTTTTGTTCTTCTGTGAAATCTGAGCTTCTTGTCAGGTTTTGGAAGTGTTTTTTTCTCCTTTCCTTCACTTCCTGTAGATAATCATAAATAAAAGCATATTTGAACTGTAAACTGAACCGTATTTTGCCATCAGGAATGAAACTTTAATCCCAGAGCCCTTTTTTGGACTCTGTATAGTTGTATTAATGAAAGGGAGTGGAATCAGTTGCAAGGCCACTCCCCACACAAAAATGTGGACTGCCTGGATAAATAGTAATATTTGTATTTCTATTGGTAAGATTACAAAGTTGGTCTTTGATTATTTGATTCCATACCAATTGTCCTTCAGGTTTACATATTATGGACCAGAACTTCAGCTAGTTTAAATTAATATAGTTCAGTGACTTAAAGGAGCTATGCATCAGCTGAGGATCTGTCTGTATATTATTATAGTTATTAACTAATTATAGATCTCGTTTTTTCTCAGTACTGCCATTACTTTGCCTTTCTGGAACATCATTATACTACAATAGAAAAGACAAAACTGGAAAAATGAGCCTCACATATAATTTTTTATCGTTATTTGCTAGATGCTTAAAAAGATCGGATTCTTTGTGGCTTTCTCCCATTGAGAAATGTTCAAGCAGTATGTTTAGCTCTTCATACCCCTTTTCTGCAGTGGTTTCATAATTCAACCAGGACTGGCCAATTTTGCTCATTATTATGCAATAAGGTTTATCGGCCAAATTTTCAGCTGATATACTTAGTGTAGTCTCATTGACTTCACTGGAGCACTATTTAAGATCAGCCAAGAATCTGGCCCAATGTATTTAATCAATCATTAAATTCAGTTTCCACTGGAATTGCATTATGTGGGGGAATCCTGACAACTGAGCTCATGTCACAGAAGCAAACCACGTAGGCGGTGTTACATAGTGGATAGATCAATGGACTGGGACTCTGGAGTTGAGGTTCTATTCATGACTCTGCCAATGACCTATTGTATGATTTTTGCCAAGTCATCTCTGTGCCTTAGTTTCCCCATCTGTAAAAACGGGGATAATGATACTGACCTTCTTCGCAAATTACTTTGAGATATACTGATAAGAGTTAGGTATTATTACTATTAATCATTATCTTAGTTATATAAGAGTTCGATGTTACCACATGAGGTGGTACAGTTCCAAACACAGAAGTTTGAAGGCTGGAGAGGATAACTAGGGAAACAGAAGTCTGCTAAATTTTAAACTTTGCAGACACTTACATAGTTTGCTAGAGTACCAGTACACAGTGGTGTTTAGTGACAAAAGTCAGAACAGATTAATTAATAAGGGCTTTCCTAACTGAACATCGATGTACATTGACGTACACATTCAACTGGGAGCTGCTGTTGTATTAATTTAGTTCATTTATTAGATGTGTTATATAATGAAACCCCAAAAGGGAATGGACAGATTTAAAATTGTTAAACACACCTACTTCATCTTTGGAAAATTGATTCTTTTCACCCTGTGTTTATTTTAGGTAACCTGGACAGCCTTATCTATTAACATGAATTTATTCTTAGTAGTTTTATATAGAAACGAGAAAGCTGACTCATGTCTCGTAAGTTATTAGTGAGGCAACACATGTGAAAAGAGTACAGCAGATATAAGAAATGTATGAGTTATGTCCTGCACGAGATATTTTATAAAATCTTTTCTGAAATGAATTTTGGATGAAATAAAAGGCAGTGGTTGGAGTTACTCTGCAACGCCTTACCCCATGTTCTGTGCTCAAAGGATTCCTGGCAAAAGCATAGGGGTTCTTCATACAACTCCTTCTATGAGCTCTATATTCTCTGTTCTCACTAGATCCAGCCCTTTCCCTTTCATTGTTAAACTGGACTGCATTCACTTGTATGGGTACTGGAGATAATTTTTCTTATTCCAGTGAAGACCACTCATGACAATATCTGGTAAAGAAACAGTGTATTTTTCAGGCAACAAACTAGTACCATGTCTAGGATAAACTAAAGAATATTTCTTTAAAGAAATAGAAATATATGTCTTTTCAGAGAACAGATTTAGAGTGAACATAAAAGTAAAGTATAGAGATGGGCTTGAGCCATATGTTTTAGCTTTGGAATTGGATTTAATTCTGAATTTTCCCAACACATACGGGCATTCCAGATTTACTGTCCACTGTTACATATTAAAGGTAGAATCAGAGAGCTCAGATATGGCTCTGAGTTCCTCTTGAGTTTTGGGATGTTCAGTTTTACTCTTCTGATTTTGGCCTCTCTCTCTACTGAAATACAACTGAAACTAGTTAATAGAAGCAACTAATTTATTCCTATATCATGCAAATACTAAAGAACACTGAGGGAAATAACAGTAACACATTTCCCAAAGGCACACTAATTCCTGTGATTATAATATTACAGTCCAAAGATGAAAGTTTAGGACAATACATTGACATAATTTCCCAAGAAAAAATTGTTTTACTACAATGGTGTTTGGAGACAATTAGTCACTATTTATTTTATTATCCTGCCCTAGGTACTTGGATTATTCTCCATTGAAGATTATTTATGTATTCAATGTATCTGGTGACTTGAGCAGGGCTTTGCTTCTTTATTATCTGCAGAAGATGTCCAAGAAACTTTAGAATTTTAAATTGCTATAGCTGGCTAGTTCCCCTGATTTCTGTCACCCAAGAAGAACTGGACAATTTGTATGACCCATTTTTTTGCTGTTGGGACTTTCATAACTAAACAGCTTTTCTTAGGTGGCAAACATTAAAGGAAGTCGCATGCTGTTGGTTCTGGTTCCCTTATTGGTTGAGTTTACCCCTTGTAGTCAGGCAAGGTAACCAAAGACTGTCTGAGCAATGGAACGTATTGACGTTTTTTCTGCAGGAGTGTAGTTTGCACTGCTGCTTTTCAATTTAAACGGCAATGGAATCAAACTATTACGTTTGTTTCAACCTTTGCATTTTTTGTAATGTTGGTAATGTTATCCCTGTGGTATCTGACTGACAGGCAGAGCCTTAACCCTCTGATTATGAACAGCAACTATGTAAAGAAATGAGGTAACACACTTATTACTGCTCTGTTTCAGCTGCCTGTGATTGTGCAGGGTCTTCGGGGCTTCCTTGTTTCTGACACAACAGGAAGTTTGTTCCAGAAAACCCAAACCTGCTTGTAGTGTGGCATCTCTGTGTGTGTTCCTTCCTGAATCATTGCTGCATACCTAGTGGCCTGACCTGACTGGAGCCCATGCAATAGTAAATACAGGCCTCTGTGCCTCTGTCTTTAATATTTATCTTTTTTTACACCAACTATTTCACTACATTTTCAAACTGCTATGCACCCCACTTGATTTTGTGCCCTTGTCTTAAGGGCATCTGCTCTCCAACCTTGATCTGACAGTACTTTCGTACATCGCAATTGGTTTAACATTACATATTTCTACTGCCTCCCTAACATTTAGGGCATCTGCCTTCTGAATCCTGTTCTTGTTCAGCTAAGACCCAATGCAGCAATGATCAAATCAGAAGGAAGAACTGTGTCTTAAACAGAAACAAATACCAAAGGGCCACAGCCAGTCACAGAGGGACAGGCTTAACATCAACAGCATTACTTTGTTATTTTTGGACACCTCCTAGCCTGTCAGGTCTGCTTCCAGCCAACCTCAAAGAATTGTCAGAGAGAAATGTTTGGCTAATTTCACTGAAACAAGCAGGCAGAGATTTGAGGGCAAGCTTTGGAATCAGACTTCTGCTCAGGAAATCTCTTAAATAGCAACGTTTTTTCTGAAGTGGATCTCACAAATTGATATGTGAAGAAAAATATCACAAAATAAATTAAGGCCCTTTCTAATGGTCTGCTCCTAGTCCATTAAAGTTCATGTTTTTTCCTTCCAGACAGAATGTAAAATTGACAAAAGCCTTTCAGGCAGACAGCTGAGGAGCTGTCGTTTCAATTTGCTCAATGGAAAACTGAAAATTTTCAGAAAAATTTTAATTTTCCCACAATAAATCTTGATTCTGTGAAAAGGAAATTTTTCCATCAGAATAATTTTTAACTGAAAATTCCCAAACAGCTCTAGTTACAACCTGCTTATACAATGTGTGAAATTGGCCCCTCCTGTATACAACTGAACATCAGTAGAGATTATCATTATTTTATGGCATGTGCTAGGCCTACTACCTAAATAAAAAAGGGTGGAGACTAAGGAAATTAGGAAGTTTTCTTTTGGAGAATGTTGTGAACTGGCAGTTTTGTCTGTATTTCCATTTCCTGCAATTGTAGCTTGTTTCAACTAGCATTTTAGTGCCAGATTTTCAGATTTTTAAATGAGCATAATTCAGCTTTCTTTAGTAGAACTACATTGTTTTCCACAATCTTAGATTCTGACATGTAGTATACATATTATATTTTATTGATAATTAGACAACCTTCTTTTCCATTAGTCCTGTGGTAAGAAACATCATGGCAATCCAACTGTAAATAAAGAGATGAGGACACCAAGGCATTCTTATATTCTGTTCCTTAATTAAAAAGAAAGAAAAACTAAAAACACAGAAGACCTTTACTGAAAAGTTCTTTATGGTAGTGTAAAGCATGAAGGAGTCTTTCTCCAAGAATCAGGCAGCACATACAGTACTGAAGAAGTTTATTCACGATACCAGGAAGTCTGTTAAATCAGCTTCAACTTCATTGTGTTACAGTGGTCAATTATATACACTTTCTTATCGATTACATAGTATGTTTTAAATTCTTTATTTATTCATTTACAAATACAGACATTGTCCCATCCAGGGAGAACAATAGTTATAATGGTTGTTACATGCATGCAGAGACACTATTAATCGCTCTACTTACATCAAGAATGCTAGGGTTACATTTGGGTTGGGGGTTAGGGTGGAGGAAGAAGGGTTTGGGGTCCTTACAGATAGGTAATAGATGAGGCAGAAATTCTAAAAGCAAATGTGCTGTTCTAATTGGAATTAGAATCACTAAGAGGACATCTGGCTTCCTGAGCCATCGGATGCTTACACTAGCCATTGTTCTTGTGGATCAGGTATGCTCGTTAGCCATTTAAATGAGTTTCGACTTCCAACTTGTTAGCTGAAAACAACCTCAAGCCTTACAGTAGGAAAAGTGCTGCATGGGGATTTTCTTATTAAAGTTACATAACTGTTGTTGAGCTTTGTCTCTTCTACAATATTGAATGAACTCTTTTTATTCTCTTTTGTTCTTCTGAGAGATTTCTCCCTTCTCAAGTGCTCAGAGAGATTATTTGCTGCATACGTTACTTTTTCCATATTCTCGGTTTGTGTTTGGTTTTCCTTTGTTGAATTGTCAAAAAGAGTCACTTTCCTTTAAGATCTCTCTTTCCTTGCATACAGCTTCTAACCATCATGGTTCTCTTTGTGAAGTAGAATTTAAAGTGTTACAACAGATATTGCTCCACCGAAATCTTTGGGACTTTTGCCATCAACAACAATAGTAGCAGATTCAGATACTTAACAAAACCACAGTTATGAACATCTGTCACAGACCACAGGACTGGAAAACATGAATGCAAAAATCTTGAAGTAGCTATACAGCTAATCTAAACTTCAAGGCACCATACATGCTGAGAAGGGATTGAGGCTACCCAAATATTTATTGGGTAACAAACAAACAAACCCAGGATCCCATTCTGCTAAGAACTGTACATGGATACTGAATCACAGTTCCTGGACCAAAAAAAAGTTTACAGTCCAAAATATTACTATTCTCTTGTTAGGGAGGAACTGATTAAGAATATAAGAACAATAGAAAAGCTTACAGCCAATGATACTACTTGAATTCTGACCAGTTAGAAGAGGGTTCATGGATTGCATTGGTACAAGGTACTGTGATAGACTTCAGGAAACTAAGTTTTGTGGAATTAGGAAACATAAAACCAAATCCTGCAGTTGTGACTCCTGCAAAACTTCCATTGTAAGGACTGCAGGAGTTGGATGTAGTAAGTAAGATGCAACAGAAGAAACTATTAAAATCTGTCATATAGGAGAAGTTGTAGTGTCCTAAAACTACCATATTTAAGGCATAAAGATGTGCAACTCCTCTGAACAAAGAATAAATACAGCAAATCAGAAATGAACTGGATCGATTCACAAGGAAGTGCTCAAAGTTCTGAGATTAAAAAACCTGAATTGAAGGAATATTCAGCTTCATTTAATGTTTGTAAGGGGAAAAATAGGAGTAGCATAAAGTGCAGAATGCTAAAGTGAATGCTAGTCAAAGCCGGGGGGGGAGGGAGGAACAGAAACAGATCCATTGTTGCATGGAATGAAATTAGTGATGACTCTGAAACGTCTGAGATACTGAGAATGTGCTTTTAATATGGAAAATAAAGGAAAGAAATTGAGAGAATTAGGGAAGGAAGGGCTTCATCCAAAGCCAATTGAACAGTGGAACCACTCCCATTGATTTAAATGGGCTTTGGATCAGGTCCAAAGTAAATAACCACTAGCTAGCAGATAAAGAAAATCTGAACATATTGTAGAGAAGGTTCCAGCCAGGTGATAGGCATTTTAATGTATTAAGTGAACTACTTGCTGAACTTGCTTTACCACCTATGCACGGACAACCACACATCCATACCCACATGCACAGGCTGTTTAGATTCTTAGTTACCCAATACCATAGATTAAATAGGGCATTGGAGTGACAAATGATGGGTTTAACTGAACACTGAGGGGAAATGGTTCATAGTTCCCAACACTTCAGAATTAAGGAGGATGGGGAAGGTAGCATGAATGTCAGACAAATATTGTTCATAAATGTGTGTTATGTGATATTTCCTGATGCTAATACTGTTAGACGAAGAGGCAAACTGACACCCATGCTTCAGAAAACAATGTATTGCTTCCAGCAGCCTACTGCTGTATTTTATACAAAATCTGAGCTCTTGGAAAGGTACTTTTTTTACCCAAGAGGCTGAGGTTTCCAAACTTGCACATCAACAGTCTGAGCTGTTAAGATAGTGAATTAAAGATGATGGTTGATTTTAATGTTCTTTTCTGTTCTTTTCTTTTTTCTTTTTTTTTAAAAGCCTTTTTCAGAAATGATTAAAATCTGACCCATGTAATGCCTTTCACTCCTTGACCACACACACCAAGACTAAAACAATACTCTGACTGGGTGTTCCGCATCTCAACTCTGCCTTGACATAAGAAATGCCCACGTGCAAAGAAATGAAAGGAAAATTATCTGTGGTAGACTCAGGAATTCAATCTCACCATTAATTTGTCATAGCATGAGTCTATCGACCTTCAGAGAATAAAGGAAGGCTCATAAAAAAATTAAAATGGCAGTGGAGTATTTCAATTTTTCAAATAACAAAACAAATAATGCGAGAGAGACTCTGATCTCACCGATTTTTATAAAATTTAAACTTGCAATTGCAAGAGCCAAGTGAGATAGGGAATCCCTGCTTTACAGGTGGACAAATAAGACATTGGGAGATGAACAAACTTGCTAAAGGTCAAAAAGGAAGATTGTCAAAGAGCCAGGAATGTAGTCTTTAACTACAAGACTAAATAATCTTCCTTTCCTACTTCTCAGATCTAGTTACCTTTTTTGAATCTGTTCACTGATGTTTCCTTCGACTTCCTGATCAGGTATAGAATTCTTATATTCAACATGAACGTTTTACTGAAATATTTCTACCTAGTTCCTGGTTTTATGTCCTCCTGTTGTTTCTCTTGCTATCTTCTTTTCTGATGAAGTCCAGGTTTGACTAACTGGTCGCTTTCCCTCTTATCTAGTTCCTGTGAGAAATTCTGGCTCCATTGAAATCAGTGGGTATTTTGCCACTGATTTGAGTAGGACCAGGATTTTCATCCTTTGTGTCGCCTTCCCTGCTTCCCCTCCTTCTTTCTGGTATTATTCACCACTCTGTGTTCAACTAACTCTTTAAGAACAAGCTACATCTGCAGCCTTTCAATGTAAATCTCCTAAACTATTTTTTTAAAATCTATACTTTTTTTAGATTGTATCTTTAATAGGTCAGCTAGTGTGAGGTATCTGGTATCCAAACTGTACTTGTCTGTCTGACTTAGATTGTAAAATCATTTGAGACGCAGTACCAGGATGACTAAACCAAACAAGGTTCATCATAATACAACCTGGATTATTTTACGGACAATGCTCAGAAATCTGCGGAGCAAACCATAGCTTTATACCAATCGTAATCGAATCTACACCACTAAAACAATTTGAAAACTGATCATCTCTCCTTCAATCACTAAAGAAGCTTATAGTTGTATAGCACTAGCCTTTTAAGCTAGAGACAGAGGACCCAAACCTCCTTAGTGATATGCCACAACTAAATCCAGACCCATGACTATCAATCCTGGGATCTACTTGACTAATTTATATTATTTTACAACCAAAAATCAAATCCCACACTCCAACCAATACAACAACAAGCAGCCTAGAAAAAAAAACAAAAAAAACCTGAACCTGACCATGAACTTAACACTATTTGATCAATTTTCCCCCCCACAAATAATGGGTATCCCATTAATTACACTAAGCTTAATTATACCAATACTTTTATTCCCAATAAAAAACAACCGTCTGCTTACCTTACATTCATGAACAATTGACTCAATAACAAAACAATTAATATCGCCAATTAGCCAACAAGGCCATCAATGATCAATTCCTTTAATCTCACTGATAATATTCCTATTAACACTTAACTTACTAGGACTACTACCATATACATTCACCCCAACTACACAATTATCTATAAATCTAGGCCTGGCAATTCCAATATGATTATCCACCCTACTAATCGGAATACGAAACCAACCAACAACCTCATTAGCCCACCTATTACCAGAAGGAACACCTCTACCTCTAATTCCACCTCTTATTATTATTGAAACTATCAGCCTCTTAATTCGGCCTATTGACCTAGGTGTCCGTATCACAGCAAACCTAACAGCCGGACATCTGCTAATTCAACTTATCTCTACAGCTGTGTTATCCCTACTACCTGTAATACCTACTCTCTCCCTAATATCAATAATTGTCCTATTACTTCTCACCCTACTAGAACTAGCAGTGGCTATAATCCAAGCCATTGTTTTCGTCTTACTTCTAAGCCTATACTTACAAGAAAACATCAAATAGCTAAACAAATACACCCTTACCACATAGTTAACCCAAGCCCAATGCCCCTAACAGGAGGAATAGCTGCATTAGCAATAACCTCTGGCCTAATTATATGATTCCACTACAATTCATCTACCCTCCTTATCATTGGACTACTTAATATACTAATAACAGTACTACAATGATGACGGGATGTAGTACGAGAAAGCACATTCCAAGGACAACACACTAAACCAGTAGAAAAAGGATTACGATATGGCATAATCCTGTTCATCACATCAGAAGTATTCTTCTTTGCTGGATTCTTCTGAGCCTTCTACCATTCAAGCCTTGCCCCAACTCCAGAACTGGGGGGATATTGACCCCCAACAGGAATCACCCCATTAAACCCATTTGAAGTACCACTATTAAATACAGCCGTCCTATTGGCCTCCGGTGTTACAATCACTTGAGCCCATCATGGTCTAATAGAATCCAATCGAAAACAGACAATTCAAGCTCTTTTCCTAACAATCCTCCTAGGTCTTTACTTCACAGCCCTACAAGCCATAGAATACTATGAAACTACATTTACCCTGGCTGATGGCGTATATGGATCTACATTCTTTGTAGCCACAGGCTTCCACGGACTACATGTAATAATTGGATCAACATTCCTGATCGTCTGTCTACTACGACAAACAAAATACCACTTCACATCTAACCATCACTTTGGATTCGAAGCAGCAGCATGATATTGACACTTTGTAGATATTGTCTTACTTTTCCTATTTATTGATGAGGATCATACTCCCCTAGTATAATAGTACAAGTGACTTCCAATCACTAAGTTTTAGAATAATAAGCGGGGGGTAATAAAATCATTTCTTGTTGCACAGCATTGAATATAAGGCTAGGCTAATTCAGTTTTTGTAAACTTCTCATCTCAAATTTTTATCTGTCAGCTAATTTTATACTGATAATGCTAATCCTTGATTGTTAAGAACAGCCAAGGAAAATGCAGAGTCACTTCATCCTGGGCCTGAATCTGCCAGTTACTCTTTCACCTCAATCCACAAATGTGAACCCCTTTCTCCACTGGATGATCAGTTACTCCCGCTCAGTGGGACTTATCTTGTGGGTTAAATGTCTTGTGTGAACAAGGGATTCCCACTCTGGCTCAGAGTCAGGTTGTACTCAAGATAAGGGTGGCATAATCTGTCCTAATTCTTTCATACCCTTCTACTTCATCAGCAGTTGAAAGAATGAATGAATTGTTTACTGATTGAAACAATTGTTTTGCATCATTTTTAAGGGACATTTAAAAACCATTGTTTTGTGCTGCACAGTTGTGCTTTCTATTGCTTGTAACAATCATTAATGCTTTTTGAAGTGTTGCATTTATTTCCTCAATGCTCTTCCTAATCTGTTCTAAAGAACCCTGAACCCGATATGCCTGGGTGCCTGGAACTTTGATGAACATCAATGTTCATAAGTGGTTAAATAGGCGATGAACTATTCATCCATCCCTATGTTGAACATACTGTATTTTTAAAGGTATAAGAACATACATATTCACATTCTGTTATTCATTAAAAGTAAATAGATTTAGAACGGGCAATAATAGGAATAGGTTAGTCAGTGCAGCGAATATGAGCTAAGCGTTGCTTAACCCTTGAGCAGGGACAGAAATTAGAAGTTGACATTCCCTGAACACTAAACACTGGTTCCTTTTCCATGAATGCTTAGCAACAGGAGCTCCTGTTGAAACTGCTAATTGGCAGACAGATGCTCCAAGAAGAACTGCCAATTAAAGGGTGCATCCCCTCCCCCAGTGCCCACTGATGGTCTTTCTGTGTATGTGACACATATACTACTGCAATTGGGACTGATACTGGGACCTTGATAGTATATAGACTGCAGTTCTACCAGATGAATGGAAAGACAGGCTCTCACTGGCTGAGCTAGCTGTGCCAAGCTTTACTTAGATGGAAGTTTTTGTTAGTTTGTTTTCCTATATTACAGACCTGTAGCAGGGAGTGAGACTGGAAAATATTTTAATTCTTTCATTGTTCTTTTTTCTTTCCTTACTTAAGTGAAACATCTGAAATAAAAAATTAGCAATTGCCAAAAGCAAATACATAATTTACACTGATCTGCAAGGAAGATATAGTTAAATGAGAACTGTTCCTCACACTTACACCATTGAACTACTAATTTCAAGTAGGGCATTCTCTTAGGAAGGAACAAAATACAATTCAACCTGATAGCAATAAGTTATTGTTTAAAAAAAAAAAAAAAAAAGACAGCTATGCCATATTAGAGCTTTAAGGCTTCCTTGTTTCTTCTGAAAATTCTGCTCATCAATAGTGGAGTAGTTGTGGTAATTTTAGATACAAGTGTAGCAGCAGTTTCAGCCAAGAAAGTCAAGAGGGCAGTGTTGCATTTCGTTCAAGGCTAAGTCCTACAAGCTCAAGAAAAAGACCTACTACCTATTGTGGCAAGAGATCACACTAAATGAAGGTCCCTAATGAGTCTGTCAACTGCATACCTGTATTTCAGAATGGTCTTCTTCTACAAAGAAGTGGGGCTAGTGACAAACACTGGGGTTCATAAAGCTATATTTTGGTTATTTTTTTTTATTTGTGCATACAAAAAAGTACATGCAAATGTATGCTTGCTGTGTGAACACTTAACTACCTGGGCATCTAAATGTCAGTTTGCATTCAAATTCCAGTTTGCCTTATAATTGCAGTAACTGCATATGGAAATATAATAGCATAATTTCACACACACTCCTTAAAAACAAACAAAAAGAGACCACTACACTGTGGTCTAGGAAAGCTTAAATAGCTTGTCCATATTGGCAAGCCCACATGTTTTACAGCCAAGGAAAATGTTCTCAAGCATTTAAAAATACAATAATTTTGTATTTATTATTATTACATATTACTTACTGTTATATATTATAGCAGTAGAGTAATAAAATATTCAAATATTACGGTACTTCAGAGTCTCTGACATTTTGAAAGTAGAGCTGGTCAAAGAATTTCCTAATTAGATTTTTTTTTACAAAAAAAAAGGATTATTTCCTTTTCAGCTCTATTTAAAGGAATATGCTATAGTTTTATTCTAGTTTGAATTGAAAAGATGATCTTTGACTTCTTTGTTTCACACTTTTTGTAAATCCTCATTATTCCATTGTCCTCAGAAGGCCTGTTGATGCAAATCCTTTCATCCCTTGAGTTTTCTAGTTCAGGAGATCAGTTCCATTAACATTAATGAAACTACCCACTGGAATAAAGACTATTCACAGACATGCAGGACTGGGTCTTAGTAAGTAGATCAGTCTATGGTGCTAAGCAATTCTTTTGGGGAAAAGCTGCATGAAGCATTTGATGTTGTGACTAGATGAGTCATCCCTTAGTTAAAAGCAACTAGGAATCAGTTCTTATATTTTTCCATTGATAAGCAAAGCAAATGGATACTTCAAACCAGAATGATTTTTGACTAAGGAGAACAATAACAAGAATGAACCAAAATGTACATGGAAGAGAATACAGTTAACACATCTCCTTCATGAGACTCTCCACTGGAACAAACACAAAATGGCTGCAACCTCAGTAGTGATCAGACTACTAAGATTTAAAAGTTCAGTGAACAGAACACAAAGATATAACAGTTACTGCTCTGATAGGTTAGTGAATTCCTGGCTGCTTTTAATAATGATGGAGTAGGATGGCTTCTTAGGCGACAGGGGTCTGATTTGTTACCTGACCTGTTTATAATTGAGAAATCTCATAAATTAAAATTAACAACCAGATTCCTTCCCTGCTAAAGACTTAGATTTCCAGCTTTTGTATGGAAGGAGACACACTGCAGGAGCTATTAACTTCCTCCTCTAGTAGAAACAGACCCAGCAGCTCACAGGACTAGGCATTTAAATTTGGCCCTTGAGAGTGGGCAGCCTTCAGATACCAAATTCCTTGACCTTTTAAAATGTACGACGTTAAACTAGCTTGCAGTCTGCTATTTAAACAAAGATAGATTTATTATGAATGTGAGCACTGTATTTACTTTGCTGTAGGCAATAAGTGGATGGATAGTAGCACCCTGCCTCAAGAAAGGTTTGTTAACATTCCATTAGAGTAAGCTGTAAAGAAATAGCAATCCCGCAGGCACCTCAGCTGCTCCATTTCAAACAGGCTACCACACTTAGCTGAAGAGGCTTTCCAAAAATCGTGCATTCATTGCCGCTCTTCTGGAGGCTTGAGAGTGTCAGGTTCCTAGCCTGCTTGGGGGGGTGGGGGAAAAAGAAACGTTAAACTATTTCAAACTGTTTGTTCATTAAAAAGCCACAATAAGTTCAGCAGTCTGAGAAAGCAATTGCTGTTATGAGAAGCTGCTTTAAAAATCAGGGGATTGGTTGTCTGGTGAATGAATGAGAAAAAGGTGGTGAAAGGTTAAGAGAGACTGGAATAGATATCAAAAGAGAATGTAAGTATTTGCCTGTGCAAAAACAGCTACAGCATTTGCCGAACGGTTGCACCACTTGTAAAGGCCACCTCTTTTCAGCAGGTGTAAATCAATATAGCTCCATGGACTTACTGGAGGAAAGTTAAATATTTTGGCATCTAAACAGTTGGTGAGAAAGCACTTATCAAGCAGCTATGAGGTAATTAGAGCCTATCATGTAAAATAATAGGGCAGATTTTAGTCTTCTAGAAGGAACAGTCAAAAAGAACTGCTCTCACAGGGCAGCTAGGGATTCTTCTGGCATTAATGGTTGGTGTAAGGCTGGCATATCTGTCCGTGTGTCACCTTTTTTGATCCCCCAGTGTAGCAGATGTTCTGGGGATGAGAGTGACCAAACAGAACTGTGCTTCAGCAGTCCAGAAAATTCCTTTTGAGTGCATGTCAGCAGAATATAATTTAGAGGAGCTCTGAGGCTGCTAACAGTTATACCATGGACAAATCCAGCCCCTGAAAGCACTGGGGTTTGGAGATTGCAAAGTTAGGATTTAGGCCCATATAGCTGTTCATCAGAAAATTTTACTTTTGGCACAGGAATGATAGTAATATCTGAGTTAACTATTTCAATTATTCTACAGCTCTGTGAAAGCCTGCTACAATATCTCATAACAAGCAAATGTAGCACATCATAGAAAGGCCACTTAAAGTACTTACATTTTGTGCTACTCCCCTGGCTTTATCATCTATGAACTTTATAATCTATGTAGCTGGGATGTTGAGCTTCATTGCTCTGCTGTATATCCTATGGAAAATTTTAGAATGTATTTCTCTTCTGTATAAGATTCTAATGTTTGGTTCCTACAAACTGTGTGCTCTACATTTTACACCTTGCAAAAATGCAAGCGCTGTGGATTAAATCACAAACAGCTAAATTTGTAATGTCAACCATGCTGTTTTTCATAGAGCATGTTCACTCATCACCACATGAATATGTGTGGAATTTACAATGATTTCATTGTTACCTTTGCATTGCATCTTTAAGAGGACATATTTTGAAGTCCGACATGGTTATGAATTGAGAATCATGGGAATGTACAATAGACACAGTAGTTCCTATTTCTAGGCAATAATTTTCATTGTGTAATTGATATTTTCACTGTCCTTGACCCTTGAAACCAGATGTTTAATTTAGGACGCAAACAACCTCACTTGGCGTACAGTTTATATCTGTTTCTGTATGGTGTCTCACACAATGGCAAGAAAATTGACTGATTGCCTTCTACCATATAAAAAACCTGCAGTTTGCTTCTCACTGAGGCATAGCAGTCTGTGACAATTGTCTGTGACAATTCCCCTCCATTGAATAAATTTATAACCAGACCTTTCACTCTCATTGTCTGTTTGCTCCCACAACAAATTCAGTGTCTCTGATTTAGCCATTGTAACGGCTGGAGGCTTAATTCCATGACGGTAGCTTGCAACCACTAGAAGCACTTTGAAGGGCCAATAACATGTATTCATGTTGCAATGACTCATCTAAGAGGATGTATTTCTGAATCTAAACAAACATAATTTTCTCCTCAGTAGAAGTTTAATAGTGACACTGTTGGATCCCTTAAATGCATACTTTTGTAAATATTTGTCAGTTGTATTATATTTATGTAGTGTCTGTAAAATTGGCATTAATTGCATCAGAACATGCACAATCCATGTATGTTTTACTCATGTAATGCTTCCTATACACCTAGCACTGTATTTGTGCTAATTTTTTGAATATGCAGTGTTGTTTTAGCTGTGCCAGTCCCAGAATATTAGAGAGAAAAGGTGGGTCCACTAAAATATATTACTTGATCATCTTCTGTTGGTGAGAGAGACAATCTTTTGAGCTTACTCAGAGTTCTCCTTCATGTTGACCTTGGCTCCCACCTTGTCTCTCTAATTTTTTGAATAATCATGCAAAAGGGGGAGATTTTCAAAAGCCCAGATAGCAGTTATGTGCCCAACTCCCATTAAAGGTCAATGAGAACTAGGTATCTAACTTCCAGTCTTCCCAAAAGCAACATGTTACTGTGAATGGACATCATGGTTAATTTGAACACATTCAAAAAGTGTTTTTTCTATCTATAGCTCTAACAAGCTGTTGACAAATATATTTAAAACAATATAATAGTCAGATCTGGAAGCCTTCTTCACACAAGTAATCATTACTCATGCAACTGGACCAATTGAAGTAGATGGGTCAACTCATGTGTAAAGATTACTCATGACAGCATTTACATTATTGGCCTCAATGATGGCAACCTTTGATCTAGTATCCAAGCTTTATTATTGGTACACGATGTCCATGCTGAGACAATCCCCATGAAAATTACCATTGAAACACAGTCAAAAGGCTAGCATATTTAATTTCAATGTTGAAATAGGACATTTTATAGAAAATAAACCATGTACCTACCCTATCCCCCAATTATCTAATGTTTATATTTGGCTGAGAATTGTTTGTATATTATAACTGATTTACCAATTTGCATTGGCATTGAGGCAGAATGTTGGTGTGGCCGTTTGTAAATTCCACTTAAAAGCTCCCATAGAAACCTGTAAATCATGTACCCAATTGTCATCCAATTGTTGCTTTTTTTACACAGGTATTCATTTCAAAGGGTCCATGGAGTTACTTTCTAGTACATCAGCCAAATATATTAATGCAAGAGATTTTTGCTGGTTTTTTCATTGTCTTTTCCTTTTGAGGCCCTAAAATTCATTTTTAAAGCTATTCTTGCACAAGACATTCACTTTGAAGATGGTTACTATTAAAATAATGTCACTTTAAAAGTACTTTGTATAGTGCCATTCATTTACATAGCACTTTGTGAAAGACAAAGATTTCCTACCATGAAGATATTACAGACTAAGGCAAAACATAAAACAATATAATGAAAGAGGAGGGTACTGGGAATTATTGGTGAGAATAAAAAGAGCTCAGTTCTTGGAAGGAGACTTTAAGAGATATTTGAAGAAGGAAATGGAGAAAAGTCAATTAGCAAAAAAAAAAAAAGGCTATTCAGATGGAGCATAAAGAGATTGAGAGAGAATAGAAGGAAGCAAGAACAGAAATAGAGATATAGGCAAATAAGAGGATATGGAGACAGAGGGGAATATATGGAAATTAGAGCACATATGGATGGAGTTCAAAGGCATAAATATATACGTATTTTGAGTGGATGCATACTTTCTGTTAGTAGGTTTATGATTTAAACAATTTTATATAAGGCTGATTGATGTGGTGTTACACAGTATGAATTGTCTTTCTTGCAAGTAAACGGAAGGACACTTAAGGAAGTACCAGTGACTCATCTAAATATTTCAATAATCAAAGTACAATCTAGGTTACAACAAGGTTAGAGACTTAGCATATCCCACTTTGGCTGGGTCTACACTGATGTTGGCAAATTCGCCGCCATCAGATCGATTGCTCTGGATTGACTGAGCGGTCTGTGTAGACCCGCTCAGTCAATCCAGCAATCGATGCAGGAAAACCACCCTGGTAAGTGGCGTAGCGCTGCGTCGAAGGAAACGCTGTTCCCTTCGACTCAGCACAGTGTGGATGGCGCGAGGAGCACACGCAGCAAAATTGATGGGAGATCATAGAATCATAGAATATTAGAGTTGGAAGGGAACTCAGGAGGTCATCTAGTCCAACCTCCTGCTCAAAGCAGGACTATCCTCAGCTAAATCATCCTGGCAAGGGTTTTGTCAAGCCTCAGCTTAAAAACCTCTAAAGATGGAGATGCCACCACCTCCCTAGGTGATTTACGTCACTTGCATATCTCCCGTCAACTGCCGCCGAATCCGGAAGGTAGGTGTAGACTGGGCCTTTATATGTGAGAAACTAATGCATTTCAGAGGCAGACATTCAATGAAAAAGCATATTTAGAATGTTAAGTGGTGATCAGACTTGATGGTAGTTGTACCATCTCTCCTTGTACAGAGGATGAGGGATTATGTTATCTCAATAGTCATCATTCTTTTAAGAATTCTCAAGGTACCATTTAGTCTGATATGTGCATACATCATCTAGCACTTGCGGGCCACTTAGAGATAAATAATAATTTAAAAATTAATATTCGAATGTATTTGTCACTTTTTAAGCCACTAAAATAGATTTTTCTTTAGAAGTGAGGCTTTCAGGTATGGTGTGGGAGAAGGGTTTTGACATATTTTTAAAGAATGCCATCTTTAATCATCTTGGACATGGGTTTTCTGCAGTGTATTCCTTCCTTTGAGCATGAAAGTAACTGTATTCATCAAACAGATATTTTCATAGTGATAGAGTTCAGTCCATTACTGCAAAAATGAAAACTAAGAGATGCTGTCACAGGGAAATTTGCTGATTATGGCCTTCGCTCCATGATTTAAGGAAAGGAAAGACAAAATAAATTTTAAGTAGGCTTTTCTTTCTTTCTTTTTTTCTTTCTTTTTGTCTCCAAAGGAAATAACTACAGACAGACATTAGCCATTTAAAACAGACTGCTATTTTGCTTCTTCTCTTAACGTGGATATGGCTTTTAATTTTTTATTTGACTGTAAGCCCTCTGCATTTAATCTGTATACTGTTGTAATGGTAATTCTTCTAAGTGCTATGTTAAGTGTGTGTGTGTGTGGTATAAATGCTCATGCAAATATTTTCTTATTTTGCATATTTGCTAACTGTTTTCAACCCTATTCTGTCAACTGAGAATTATATTTTTTTTAAGTCTTATCACATTGTCTCAAGGTGCATGAAATTCTTAAAATTTGCCACTACAGTTAAGGGCTGTGATATAAGTGGTTTCAACACCAAAAGTAAATTGTAAATGTAACAAATATACTCCAGAATCACCAGTACTGTCAAGTGCCTGAATAAGAAGGGTTTGATGGGCTTCTATGAAGATCCATAGACTTTCCCTGGCTAATGAGGAAGAAAATTCTAGAGAATGTTTTTACTGAAAAATCCTCAGCCTGTTTCTGATCTTACAATGGCTTTACTTAGTGTATGTATATGAGTAGCTAGATTATAGTTGGTTGTATATAAAGTTTCCCATGGATTATAATGTACTCTATCTGAATGATACAACAACCTAGATAACTATGATAAATTTCACATCAAAGAGAAGCTATTGAAATCATCACACTGAACACAGAAATCAACTAGGATTCCATGAGCAATTGGCATAT
Organism: Mesoclemmys tuberculata; assembly: GCA_007922155.1. Classification (NCBI taxonomy): domain Eukaryota; kingdom Metazoa; phylum Chordata; order Testudines; family Chelidae; genus Mesoclemmys; species Mesoclemmys tuberculata. The sequence continues at coordinate 10,878,719 of ML675615.1, forward strand.
CAGAAGTGCTCTTCAGTTGTAAATCTAAGAGTATGTCTACATTGCGGGTTCTGCCGTGATTGATGCAGTGGGATCGATTTGACCGGATTGTGTAGACCTGCTCAATTGATGGGAGATGGGCTCTCCCAATGCCATTAGACCACCTCCCCAAAAGGAGTAAAGCTGCGTTGATGGGAGGGTATCTCTTGTCGACACAATGCTGTGACGATACCATGGTATGTCAATGTAAATACGTCAATGGGAGATACACAAGCAATATTGTATAGCTTGCATATCTCCCGTTGACCAGTGCTGCCAGTGTAGACCAGCCCTCAGTGTGTGCAATTACTATCCCCTCACCACTCTCTATAACAGGCCATCCTGGAACAACCAGCTGCTACCCTAACTGTTGTCTTAGCCAGACACAGGAAAAGTAAATGTTCTGAGTATGATGCAAATGAAATGTGGAGTTGCATATCATTCTCCAGCTCAGAGGATATTTTAAAAACATACCTGTTCTTCAGGCACTTGGACTGATTTCTATAAACCAGGAGCACCCAAATATTTCCCAGTTCAAACCATCTTTGTTACCAACCTGACAGCTCCAGCTAATTTACACTACATTAAGAGTCTTGAAATATTTTACAATACTTTTGTTGTGACTATCAGAAAAGAAATAGAGAACTGTTGGATTCTTAATATATGCCTCTATGAGGAATCCACAGGACTCAATTGCTTTCTTACTTGCCTTCTGTCATATCACTGTCCATTCACACTGCTGATCAGACTTTGCTATGCATCATGCATTTAGCTGGATTGGAGTTACACAAAGTAAATCACTTGAGCACATGCTTAACTTTAAGAACATACTTAACTTGGATGAGATTTAGGAACATTATTAAAGTTAAGCCTGTGTTTAATTGCTTTTGCTGAATAGGGATAAATTTAAATACATGCTTATTTGCTGTGCTGAATCTGGGCCTAAACTCTGAAGTAGATTCATTACATTAAATTCTTATTTCTTCTCAAACACTAATTTCATCACATGCCTGACTATTCAAACTTCAGAACATTCAGAACATATTCAGGTAATAAACAAGCATGTTAACATAACCAACATGTTGTCTTCAGCACCCCTTAATTTTTTTTATCACCCGAACATTGAAGTGTCCATGCATTCATAATATTCCATTAAGTGATATGACAGTCTGACATTCTGTTGTTCTACAAACCTTGAGAATGTTTCCTTGGAGATAGGACATATGGTTTTGTTGGGATCTCAGCTTCCAGGTTATAGTGTTATTCTTTTTCTTAAGAGGTGATGAGGTATGCAAGGATGATTTTAAAGAAGGAAATGCAGTAATCATTACAGTAGACCTAATAATAGTAGTGAATTAGAATTAGTTTATGTAGAACAAGTCATGGAATTAATGTATGTTGATAAATATTTGCTAATTTTTCATCCAGCTCTATAAACTGTGCAAATAATGAAAATATTCACCAAATAATTTATTTTCAAAAGATTTTTTAAAATGTCATTTGTGAGCTCTCATAACCAGAGCACCTTTAACTTCAACTACAGTGTAGCACTAGGGTGAAATCCAGAAGTAATTTTCCTTTATATTCTATACCAATAAGAATGCAATCACCAACCACTGCTTAGCTGTGATATGTCTGAAGCTGATGATGACTCATCTCAGAGAGCAGCTATTGTGATCCTGAATGATCTGCCAGACAAACATTCAGCATGGGTCTTGTTGTTAGGGCTCTGTTGCGTTGCGTAGTAGTTCCAAAGACATCTATTCTATAGCACTACAGTAGCACAGCTGCAGTGCCATAGATGTGCTGCTGGAGCAGCTGTAGAGTAGACAGACTCCAAGATAAAGTGACACATTCCAGAATCTGTAGCTTTTGTATTCCAAATCTTCATATTAAAAGGTTAAGAACTGTCACATTTTTGGACCTAGAGGAATGCACTTCAGGCACTTTTCTCATAGGCATTTTAATCTCAGCATTAATCTATTTAACAATACACTGCTTCCATTGAACAGGCATTTTATTAATAAATAGTACCTGGACATGCTTGAAAGTTTTTATGGTGTTATAAAATGTTTCCTGTTGGTTAATTTGATAGGATTGTAAGGTTTGTGCTAGTCTTGCTCTACCAGGATCTTCCTAAACATACATAGATTTAGAAATTCATTGAGCTTATATAATAGGAAATGTTTGATGGTAGGTCATTTCTTCATGAAGAATAAAGTTAAAGACAATAGGCAAAGGCTACTATTTTCATAGCACAGCAACGTCTAATATGGCAGATCACTTCTCTTATGCATAACTGGAGCTGGTTCCAACAATATGGAGGCTCTCACAACAAGTGGGACAGGTAAACAGAATGAACTTAGACTGGCCAAATCCAGGCTGAACTGAAATGCAGTGCAGCAACTATAGCTGGCTTCAAGTGAAATTAAAAAAAAAAAAAAAAAACACCAATCATGCTTCCGACTGACAAAGAAGCTGAAGAGAGAGTGTAACAGAAGACCTGGGATCTGTTAGTATGTTATATTATAAGGAAAAGAAAAATTGATGAGAGTTTTGAAAAGAGGTGAGTCCATGCAGCCTCTTTGGTCATCTAAAATAAAAACCAGATACATGCAGCATAAGATCCTAATCTAACACCAATAACCAAGAAAATCAGGCAGACAAATCAAACAGTCACCTTAACAGAAGAAGTTTGTCTGCAACAAAAGTTATATACCATTTAAAGTGGCACAACCTCCATTAATGTGGATGAAGTTATTCTCCATCAGGCATAGGAAATAAACTACACTGTAATGAGGAACCTTTATACCACTATAATTATGTCTGCATTAAAGGGTTGTAATAGTACAATTATTTTGGTAAAACAAAATCACACACCTAACTGAAACAGTCATATTGGTACATAAATCGTGTGTAGACAAGGACTAAGGAAATGGAGTTTAACTAACTGTGTGGTGTTGGATTTGGAACAGGAAAGTGAGAGAACCTTTCAGAGGTAATGAGAGAACATTTTTCGTTGTATGAGGCACAAAGACATTGGCATTTCTCATAGGTGCACTCCTGGTCAAATGCTCCTTTTTGAAAATGTTAATGTAACCTTCCTGATATGATAATGAACGCTTTCACCTTGGACCTGACAAGCAGGTTTGGTTTGGGATAAGGGAGATGTTCTTTGGACAACAGGGAGAGCTTGTCAGAATGAAAAAGGAATAGTGAGAGGTGAGCCGTTGACCTCTAGAGACAGAATTTATTTATTTTTCCTCCATAACTAAGGGGGCCTACCTTGACTGGGCTTTGCCAAGTATACAGATAAGGTATGTTATTTTGTTTTACTAGCAGGTTGGTGATAAAAATTGGGAAATTGAGTCACGAGTCTACTCAATTTAGGCTTAATCAATTTTTTAACCTTATTTATATAATTTCAGACAAAATTAATGTCACTAGTAGTGTCTGGACACACGTAGAATCATAGAATCCTAGGCCTGGGAGGGACCTCATGAGGTCATCTAGGGCAGTCCCCTGCACTTAGGGCAGAACCAATGATTATCTAGACCATGCCTGACAGGTGTTTGTCTAACCTGCTCTTAAAAATCTCCAGTGAAGATATTCCACAACTTCCTTAGGCAATTTATTACAGTACTTAACTATCCTGACAATTAGGAAGTTTTTCCTAATGTCCAACCTAAACTGCCATTGCTGCAATTTAAGCCAATTGCTTCCTGCCTATCCTCAAAGGTTAAAGAGGACAATTTTTCGCCCTCTTCCTTGTAGCAACCATTTATGTACTTGAAAACTGTTATCATGTCACCTCTCAGTCTTCTCTTCTCCAGACAAAATAAAACCAATTTTTTCAATCTTCCCTCTATAGGTCATGTTTTCTAGCCTTTTAATTATTTTTGTTGCTCTTCTCTAGACTTCTCCAATTTGTCCACATCTTTCCTGAAATGTGGTGCCCAGAACTGGACACAATACTCCAGATGAGGCCTGATCAGCATGGAATAGAGAGGAAGAATTACTTCTTGTGTCTTGCTTACACTCCTTCTAATACATCCCGGAATGAGGTTTGCTTTTTTTGCAACATTGTTACATTGCTAACTCATATTTAGCTTATGGTTCAATATGATGCCTGGATCCTTTTCTGCAGTACTCTTCCCTAAGCAGTCATTTCCCATTTTCTAGGTGTGCAATTGATTGTTCCTTCCTAAACGGAACACTTTGCATTTGTTCTTTTTGAATTTCATCCTATTTACTCAGACTATTTCTCCAGGTAGTCCAGATCATTTTGAATTTAAATCCTATTCTAAAAAGCACTTGCAACCCCTCCCAGCTTGGTATTGTCCATAAAATTTGTAAGTGTACTCTCTAAGCCATTATCTAAATCATTTCAAGATATTGAACAGAACCAGACCTAGGACTGATCCCTGTAGGATCCCACACAATATGCCATCCAGCTTGAATGTGAGCCACTGATAACTACTCTCTGGGAATGGGTTTTCCAACCAGTTATGCACCCACCTTATAGTAGCTCCATTTACGTTTTATTTCCATAATTTGTTTATGAGAAGGTCATGAGAGAAAGTATCTTAAGCCTTACTAAAGTCACAAATATACCACATCTACTGCTTCCCCCATCCACAAGTCTTGTTTTCCTGTCAAAGAAAGCTATCAGATTGGTTTGACATGGTTTGTTCTCGACAAAGTCATGCTGATTGTTACTTATCACCTTATTATCTTTTATGTGTTTGCAAACTGATTGCTTAATTATTTGCTACATTATCTTTCCGGATACTGAAGTTAAGATGACTGGTCTGTAATTTCCTGGTTGTTCTTATTTCCCTTTTTATAGCCTGGCACTATATTTGCCTTTTTCTAGTCCTCTGTTCCTCTAATCTCTCATGTCTTCCATGACTTTTCAAAGTTAATTGCTAATGTCTCAGATATCTCCTCAGCCAGCTACACTTACATTCTGGGATGTATTTCATCAGGCCCTGGTGACTTAAAGATATTTAACTTGTCTAAGTAATTTTTAATTTGTTCTTTACTTATTTTAGCCTCATATCCTACCCATTTTCACTGGCATTCACTATATTAGACGTCCAATCACTACTAACCTTCTCAGTGAAAAATTAAGCAAAAACTCATTCGGTGCTTTTGCCATTTACACATTTTCTGTTAATGTTTTTCCCCCTCATTGAGTAACAGGCCTACCCTGTCATTGGTTGTCCTCTTGCTTCTAATATATCTGTAGAATATTTTCTTGTTACCCTTTATGTTTCTAGCTAGTTTAATCTCATTTTGTGCCTTTGTCTTTCTAATTTAGTCCCTACACACTTGTGTTATTTGTTTATATTCATCCTTTGTAATTTTATCTCGTTTCCACTATTTGTAGGACTCTTTTATGAGTTTCAGATCACTGACGATCTCCTGGCTAAGCCAGGGAGATCTCTTGCTATACTTTCTATCTTTCCTATGCAGTGGGATAGTTTGCTGTTTTGCCCTTAATAATGTCTCTTCGAAAAATTGCCAACTCTCTTGAACTGTTTTTCCCCTTAGAATTGCTTCCCATGAAATCTTATCTATTAATTCTCTGAGTTTGCTAAAGTCTGCCTTCTTAAAATCCATTGTCTTTATTGTGCTGTTTTCCCTCCTACCTTTCCTTAAAATTACGAACTCCACCATTTCACCTAAGATGCCTTTCACTCTCAAATTCTCAACCAGTTCCTCCTATTTGTAAAAATAAAATCTAGAATAGCCTTTCCCCTAGTAGCTTTCTCCGCCTTCTGAAATAAAAAAATGTGTCTCATACGTTCCAAGAACTTGTTGGATAATCTGTGCCCTGACAAGTTATTTTCACAACAGATGTCTGAGTAGTTGATGTCTCCCAACACCACCAAGTCCTGTGCTTTGGATGATTTTGTTAATTGTTTAAAACAAGCCTCATCCATTTCTTCTTCCTGGTAGGCGTTCTGCAGTAGAGCCCAACCATGATATCATCCTTGTTTTTTATCCCTTTTATCCTTACCCAGAGACTTTCAACAAGTCTGTCTATTTCTATCTCAACCTCAGTCCAAGTGTATAGGGCTATACGCTCCTCCCTTTTTTCCCTGCCTATCCTTCCTGAGAAAGTTGTACCCTTCTATATCAATATTCCAGTTATGCATATTATTTTGCCAGGTCTCCATGATGCCAACTATGTTATAGTTATATTTATTAACTAGCATTTCCAGTTCTTCCTGCTTATTCTCCATACTTCTGGCATTAGTATACAGATATCTAAGATATTGATTTGACTTCCCCCATATGTTCTTTTTTGTGTTTCCCTTATCCCTACTATAATACCTTGGGTTCCCCCAGATTCCAATAGGTTCCTAGTGATAAGCACCTACAGTGGTGAGTGACTGCTAATGGATGCAACTCAACGGGTGGGCAACTCCACCTGCTGGATACAGTGCAGGGGGGTAGGGAAACTCAGGACCTCCCACCCACCAGGTTCTGACCCAGGATCCTGGGAGACTGGTTCAGCTGCTCACATATTGGCGTCTTGGGTCAGCTTCGTTGGGTCACTTTCTACCTCAGTCTGCATCCCATCTGGCCGCTATCCATCCCTGGGGAGAGTTGCGGTCCAGGTTTTCAGCTTTAGTTCCACTTGCTTAATGCTGTGATTCCGCCACTCTTTGGCTCTGTCTCGGCTCAGCTCACATTTTCCTTTGGGGCTCCCAGGACACATCCTCTTCCCTGGCTTGCAAGCAACTGACTGAGCTGCCTGACTTGTTTTTAAACCCTGCCTCCAACACGAGCATGCTCAGCACAGGCAGATGAGCAGGGCTTCCTTAGCCCAGAGATGTTCCTTATTCCCCTCTTGTCCAGTGAAAGGTTTATACACCCTGTTACACATGGACACAGGTGTCCTTGCCCACTAAAGTGTATCACCAAAAATGCAGCAGATGAACAAAAGGGAGACACTGAAAGACAAGGCAAATTTGTGAGTAGGCATGGAGTGTAGGTGGCAAACGGCAGACAATGAGGAGTGAAATCATTCAGCATCAAATTCCGAAAAGAAAGAATGAATGAAAAAGAGAGGCTAGTGAAAGAGCGTGATCCACATCTTAACAATATTAATTATGTGACAGCATTATCAACATCTTAGCGATTTTAATTATGTGACAGCTTCCAACCCACCTCTTCAAACAATTTTCTTTGCTATGTTAATTCCTGACAATTAATTCAGTATAGTTGTAATATTTGAAGTGTGAATAGGTCTTGTTTAAAATGGAGTGTTTTCAGACTTGATTTCTTTTTAGAGTTGTAGAATTTAAGGCGAGAAGGGACCACCTGGTCTTCTAGTCTGAATTCCTGTATATCATAGGACACCAACAAACAAAATTCGACCAAAATATCACATGCCATTGGTGAGCTGTACATATTTAAACAAGGGGCTTCTAACAAAATATCTCCCTTTAGCCATACCTAACCCCATGTCATGGGACATGCACTTGCAGAGAAAAGGGATGAGAGACTGCAAACTCTATTCATTTGACTTCCCATTTAAACAGTTTCTCATAACCACAACCAAAGTTGAGGTGAACCAGCTGGAATTTAAAGTAATGTTAACTGCCACTTGCTAGAAATTCTTCTGCTTTGTTATTGAGAACTAGACTCACTGTTCAACTTTTGTAATTTAAGGCTCTCTTCCTTGGAATTTACCTGACACCTGGCACATTCCACAGGCAAAATAATTGCTGTTCTGAATTTATTTTATACACACACGGGATAATAGTCATCTCAGGCAGAGTTGATACAGCATTATACAGGGCCAGGAGAGTGATTGGGCAGGAGTCAGAGGTTGGGAAATACTCTGACACTCCCTTCAGCATGGTTGCCAGATTTTAACAAAAGACTCCCAAAAATCCCCCCCAATTCCTGCAAGAAACTGGAAACATTCTGCCACTCCCAGGAGACAGCCCATTAAAATGTTAAGGTAAATGAAATCTCTCCCAGTAAGCGGATGAAACGTTAAGAAACAAATCACTGAATTTTAATTGTGCTGCTGCCGGATGTTCTGAAGGGAAACTGCCCAAACCAAGAGAGAAGTACTAGAAAATTACCTCAAAATTTTGTATTGCATGCACCTGAACTACTTCACTCAGTTGCACTGAAGTTAATTTGACCTTAATGATCCTCCGTGCAGACACATTGTCCATCTGTACACTACACAGCACGGGACTGGGGCTCTATTTTGGATTTACCCACAAAGGACTATTGGGTGAGGTTAGAATAAAGATGACTGGTGTGATGATAAACTAGAACATCTGGGGAAATGCCTGTGTGAGGGGAATGTGGGCTGAAGAGAAGTTACCCATATCAGAGGAACCAAATCATTGACAAGGGAGTTGAAAAACAGAACTGAGAGCTGAGGAGAGAGATTCTAGGAAACAGGGAAGAGAACGAATTTCTAACAGATCGTGTTTGACAAAACAGTTGTAAGGAATTGACGTTGCTTTCTAGAACCATGCTGCAAATAAACATAAGTTTCTTATCCTGAGAGAAGTTTCAATCTAGATACATTCTGCAGATCATTCCTTTTTTAACTATAATTTTCTATCTTTTTTTCATAATAAAACTATATGAGTCTTAAACTTCATGTAATTAATCACTCCAAAGAGAAGAAAATCTATCACCCTCTTAGGAAAAGTAGTCAAGGGTGAAAGGTGCCTGGAATATGTGTCTTCCCATCAGGTATTTCATAAGAGGCTTCAGTTTCAAGGGAGAAGCCTACCAGCCAGAGAGGGACACAAGTGTTAAGGGTGCTGTGGCAGAAGGCCCTGAGAGCAACATGGGAAGACAACTCCATTGACATCATTGGAGTTTTGATCATACGGTTTAATTTGGCCCATATATAATGGTCAAATTACCATTTGCTTTTGAAACTTTATCATTGTATTTTAAATTAAATAATGATAAAAGGGATATGAATTCAACATACTCAAATAATTTTCTGCTTTAAAACGCCTATAAAACATTAATAAAATGTTGATGGCACATGAAATATAGAAAACTTACATGGGATGTCAGGCACCATGCCTTAATTTGCTTTGCTTGTGCTTAAGACAAGTCCTTGATAAATGAATAAAAAGAGACCTTGAAAAATAACTTTGGAGATTGATTTTGTTTTGTTAATCCCAGTCCTCCTCAGATGAGAGATGCAGATCAGAAAAATTCTGTATTCACTCCTCCCTCTTTGTGCTGAGGATTCAAGTAAGCACACAAGCATCACTTCGGTTAAAATATATACTTTATTATTATGTGTTAGTATAGGATGGAGGTGTCATATTTCTTCTGGGGCAAGATAAAATTAATATGTAAAAATCAATTTGGACTATCATCATTTTGCTTTAAGTGATGTCCTTGCATCTCAATACAATGACATTTAACTTGCATTCATTACACTGGAAAGTTATATAGGCTACTCTCCAAAACTGTTTTAGCTTTTATTGGCAAAGCTTATTAGTGATAATTTCTCCTGGAGGTACCTTTCTACTAACACGCATCAGCAATAACTTTCAGTATCTAACAGCCACTGGGCAGTTGGCCCAAAGTGTCCTTCAGTCATTTACTGTGACCTGATTTTCAAAAGTGCTGAGCAACTGCAGCCCTCACTGAAGTCAATGAATGCTGCGGTGCTCAGCACCTTTGAAAATTAAGGCCATAATTTTCTAGCTGGAATTTAGTCCACAGTACACTTTCAGTTCTCTAAAGAGTAGCTTCCAAAAAACTGCACTGACTTGTCTTTTTGACTATGGGCCCTCTGTTTAGCATGCAGATCAGTGCAAAGCACTAAGCTGGCTTCTTAGTATGATCCTGCCATTTCTAGAGCTCACTCATTTGTATTTTGGGGTCATTACCCTAATGCACTTAGACACAATTAATTATGGAGAGAAGGTTTTACTGAATTAGAGCCAGAGTTTAAAGCTTTTCTAATGTTGAATTTCTGTATGTCTGTGAACTTTCTTCTCATAAAAGGTGAAAACCCTGAAGACTGAAATCCTCTGTTCATCTAGGAAACAGATGAAGCCCAAGAGACAGCAGTGCTAGCTCCTTCTTACACTGCCCTGCCAATATTCATCAACCTAAATTTGGAAAGCCCACCTCTTGGAGACAGAAGGGTAGTATGTGGATAGAAGGGTGGGTGAGGTAGCATGAGGGAGCAGAGTTCTGCTACACTTGATCATCCAATGGTTTAATGTTCCTGAGAAATAGAGCTGGGCAGAACATTTTTCATGGAAAAGTGACAGTTTCAACTATGTTTATGATGGAAAGGTTTCTGAAATCCCAATGGACTTGCTGGCTAATTCTAGAAAGCAAGACAGACCTGAATTGAAAACCAGACCTTTTCAATCTGAAAATGGGAGTTTTGACACAATCCCATTTTGTGAAATATTTGAAAGGTTTTGTTTTGGTTTTGTTCTGCAGTAGAATGAAATTTCAAAACCTCAAAAGTTGTCATGAAATGAAACTGTTATCATCTGGCCAGTTCTACTGAAAGAACTCTTGCTTGTGGCATAAGTTTAGTACTGCCCTTGTGCAGCTGTGAATTAGGAAGCCTCGACCATCTGCCTGTATACTCCCTTTTGTACACTCACTGAATTGAACTTCAAATATTTATCTCTAACTCTGCTCCTTATGGGTAGCCAAAAGGCTGACAACACCTGGATTAATTTCTTTCTTCTCATTATTCAAGTTTATATTCTGGTAGGTGACCTGCCAGATTGTCAGCAGTTCTTGTTAGGGAGAGTGAAGAAAGGATTCTAAACATGAGGAGGGGCACTTCTTTCTCCAAGAAAAATTCACATTTAGAGTCACACATTTCTCAGAACAGTTTCCTGAAGACCTTTAGGAACTCACCCAGAAGGCGTCTCAAAAAACTGTGGTGAAGCATAGTGTTGTTTGAGACTTTAACTCTCCTTTACACTTTTCTGATCCTAGGCTGGATATGAACCAGGTGACTCCTGCAGCACAAAACCAATGGAACTACTCATAAGCTTAGAATTAAGCACATACTTAAACGCTTTTGTAGATCCAGATCTTAATAGGCTACATTTCATTGGCTGCTAATTGCAAGATAAGATGATTTTAGCAGCCAGGGATTGCTGGGACACAAGGAATCTCTGTTTATATTCCCTTTCCCTTGGCTTCATCACACCTATGCCATCTGAAGGGAAGGAGCCCATTACATAGAACTGATGTCAGTGTAAACTAGGATTTCTGTTTCTAGCTACCCTGGCTTTTGGGTAAGAAAGCCTTGCTTTTAAAGCATGGAGAAAAGGGGACTGAATGCAGGGTAAAATCTGGGTTTATTCCTTTATCAAGCACAGCTGTTAGGAAAAGGAAATAGCATTGTACTGAATTGTAATACAATGATAATTGTATATAACAACCTATTTTTCAGACTCCTTCCCTCCCTTGCCCCCCTATATACTGAACTCTGGTCTTAATAGGCTAATCATTCTTTCTTAGGGTAGCTGAGTTAATTCATGGGCATCAAACATGCCTTTTAAAATCATTTTGACAATATAAAAACGGGCATTCTTCCTCCACTGTACTCAGCTGATTGATTGATTAAGAGTGTGAGATTTCAAGTGGCTGTCCTCTTTCTCTGGGATAATAGCCACTGCACTGACGCAGAAGCAGAGACCTGGTAGCAATAAAATTATTAGGCTGTGTGGTAGGCGTTATTATTTTCAACAGTCCCCCCCATAGAGCTAGATAAATAGTGAGAAAAATATTTGTGAATGGTTCGATGATTTCTAAATAAAATTATACTTCCACCTTTGAGAGAGTGCTGTTTTGTTTACACACATGCTGATCAAAAACAAATTTCAGCCCTATAGCCAAGATTTGCTTAATAAAAACATTGAAAATAATTTCAGTAGGAAACAAAAGTAATTTAAAAAGTTTAGGCCGCCCAACTAGGGAAAGAAACAATACCATGTGAGTTATGTGACCATAATACAAGTACTGAATACTTGAATAGTCAAAATGTGTAATTTGTGTGCTCTGTTGAGCAGTGGCTCTCAATTTTTCCAAGCTACAGTATCCCTTTCAGGAGTCTGATTTGTCTTGTGTACCCAAGTTTCACCTCACTTAAAAACTATTTGCTTACAAAGTCAGAGGTAAAAATACAAGTGTCACAGTACACTAGTACTGAAAAATTGCTTTCTTTCTCATTTTTACCATATAAAATTGGAATATAAATATTGTACTTACATTTCAGTGTATAGGATATAGAGAAGTATAAACAAGTCATTGTCTGTATGAAATTTTAGTTTGTATTGTAAAGCTTGAGATTGTTTTCAGCTAACAAGCTGTAAGTCAAAACTCATATAAATGGTTCAGGAAGCCAAATGTCTTCTTAGTAATTCTAATTCCAGTGAGAACAGCACATTTGCTTTTAAGAGTTTCTGTCCGACTGCCACCTATCTGTAAGGACCCCCCCACCCTTGTCTTCCTCTCCCCTACCTCCACTGAGTGTAACCCTAGCATCCTTGATGTAAGTAAAGTGATTAGAACTGTCTCTGCATATATGTAACGACCGTTGTCACTGTTGGTTTCTCCGGATGGGACAATGTCTGTATTTGTAAGTGAATAGATAAAGAATTTAAAATGTACTATGTAATTGATAAGAAAGGGTATATAATTGACCACTGTAACATCATGAAGTTGAAGCTGTGATTTATCAGACTTCCCGGTATCGTGAATAAACCTCTTCAGTATTGTCTGTGCTGTCTGATTCTTGGAGAAAGAATCCTTAATGCTTTACAGTATTGACTTCAATAGTGTTTTAGTGTTTTAGTGTTTTAGCCTGTTGTAAAAGTAGGCAAATATCTAGATGAGTTGATGTACCTCCTGGAAGATCTCTGTGTACCCCAGGGGTACACAGACCCATGGTTGAGAACCACTGCTCTAGAGGATGAAATGTGCTTGTGCAAATTATACATTTTGACTATTCAAGTATTCAGTACTTGTGTTATGATCTCCTAGCTCACATTTCCCTTACTGGAAAATAACAGTCCGTTTGATGGTAAATTGTGAACAGAAAAAGGACTAAATTAACCAAATAAAGTGTTCATTTCAAATTGTTTGTATAATTCTATCCTTTATTATCTCTGTAGTCTATGTGCATGTAGCAGTTGAATTAATACAGCCTTTTTTTCTTTGAAAATGCCTAGCTAATGTTGCCTGCATCAAATATGGAAGATAAAAAACAAGTGAACTAATGCATGTTTCCTGCATTAATGGAATACTTAAAGTTATCAGGTGAACAATTATAAAGAATATCCAGTAAGTGCACAATATATATTGTGACAGGGTCAGGCCAGATGGCTACGTAAGGGTGCTACTATTTGGAATCCGGGGTAGGTGGGTGGGCGCGAGCCCACCCACCGCTAAAGGCTCCCCCCCCAGCCTAGGGGCGGAGCCACTGGACCCAGGTCCAACTGATTACGGGGGACAACAGATGAAAAAACAGGAAAGGGCGTGGGGGTCACAGGTTAAGAAGAAAAGAGCCAGAAGGGGACACCGAGCAGAGAACCCCGGACAGCGCCCACTGCTCCTCGAAGGTGTCCAGGGAGCCAGCGGACGCCGCCCAGAGGAACTCTGCCCGGAGACGTGAGTTAACCAGGGAACGGAAATAGGCCCCTCAGTCGCAGGGAGCCCCCCCTGCCAACCTCCTCTCCCTGGTCCGGTAGATGGTTAGTTTGGCCAGGGCTAGGAGGAGGTTGACGAGGAGGTCCCCCGACTTCGTGGGGCCACGGATGGGGTGTGAATGGATGAACAGGTGCGGGGAGAAGTGCAGCCAGAACCTCAACAAGAGGTTCTGGAGGAGCCGGAAGAGGGGCTGCAACCTGGCGCACTCTAGGTACACGTGCGCCAGGGTCTCCCTCACGCCGCAGAAGGGGCAGGTGTTGGGGTGGGGGGTAAACCACGCCAAGTATACGCCCGTGCTCACGGCTCTGTGGAGGAGCCGCCAACTGATGTCCCCAGCGGGCCATGGGGTCAAGGTGGAATACAGACTGGCCCACCGGGGGTCCTCGTCCTCCAAGGGTGGTAGGAGGTCCCGCCACTTGGTGTCTGGGCGGGACGCGAGGGCGGGGAAGTGAAGGGTTTGGAGCACGAGCGCGTACAGGTGGTCCCTAGGCGCGATCTGGAAGAGGGCCGTCTGCAGGTCGAGCAGCCGGCTTGGGGCATAAGGATGGGGGGGCCGAGGGGGTTCGCGGGGCCGAGGCCCGATGGCAAGCACCGGAGGGCTCGGGCTGAGGGGGAGCGGGGAGCACACTCCTGCAGGACCCGCTTGAGGTACATCAAAGCCGTGGGGGGCAAGGCTGCCTTCACCTCCTGGAGTACGTGTCGGGGGGTTCGAGGGGTGGAGAGCCCCATACGCCGAGCCAGCGCATGGGCATCCACCCAGGCCCCCCGGGCATAGTCCAGGAGGTCTCCGACCCTGGTGACTCCTGCCAGGACAAACCACCATCGCACCGAGGGGGCCTCCGCCACCTGCACACGCAGCTGGGGGTTGTGTAGCAGGGGCTCCGCGAGGAGATCCTCCCCCTCGGTGACCGCAAGGGGCCTGGAGGCCGAGAGGAGCCTCCAACTCCGGAGGAGGTCCTGGTAGAAGACCGGCAGCTCAGAGAGGTCTCGCAGAAGACCTCTTGGGTGGAGAAAAAAGAGCTGCCGGTCGTATCGGAGCCCTCGGAAGTGGTGGAAGAAGATGCGCGCCAAGTGGCTCCACGTCGGACTACCTGCACCATAAAGGAGTCTCTGCAGGGCCTGGAGGCGGAAGGTGTGGACCTGGCTGCAGATGCAGCACAGGACCTGCCTGCCCTCCTCCAGGGGAAGACTCAGAATCCCTGCAGAGACCCAGTGCAGTCCTGGCCAAAAGAACTCCAGAACTGTCTTCTGGAGGTAGGCCAGGAAACTCGGGGTCGGGACCAGGGTGTTGAGCTGGTGCCAGAGCATGGACAGGACGAGCTGGTTGATCACCAGTGCCCTCCCCCGGAGGAAGAGGCACCAGAGCAGTCCTGTCCATCTCCGCAGCCGCCCAAACACCCTGCCCTCCAAATCCTGCCAGTTCTCTGCCGGGGAGGGATGGGTGGCGGAGAAGTAAATGCCCAGATAGAGCAGCGGACCCGCACTCCACCGGATGGCTTGAAGCGCGGGTGGGAGGGAGCTCGCCTGCCA